>JASCZW010000204.1:17500-243268 GCA_034211315.2 Aedes japonicus | reverse complement strand
TTAACAAATCGCGCTCTTTAACAAAAAGCTGTCCGTACTGATCGACGACAAAAATTCGAATCGATTGGAAACGATCATTTCTCTTATTCCAAATTGTGTCGTGAAAATAGACAAAAACATTGCATTTGAAACACGGCAGAATAGATCCGGCAAGAAAACCAATCACAGCACAGCAGTATTTTGAGTTTGTTCTAAAAAAAATAAACCAAAAACCAGGAGTCACATTCCGGATCCAAAATCAAGAGAAATTTTTTGTTTCAATCATTTGATTTGGGCCTACCGCTGAAGATACTCTTACCACATTATCGCAATCATCGGCTAGTCCATCAATACATATATGCCTCGTTATTTGTACACGTCACTTAATCTCCTTATAATGATTTCTCGTAAATCATAAATCAATTCAACAAACAGATCGTGTCAATGTGTATAGGATCGGTTATTGTACATAATTCGATGCTGATATTTCTACATTTGATTTATCATTTCCTAAAATCGGTGCGGAACAGCGGGTACATATAATCGCAATCCAGCTGTAAATCGAACTTTATCATTTGATCCACCCGGTGCCACACCTCATCTGAATTTGTTTTTTCCCATGAATCATGCGATATCAGCGTGCCAAAGTTACACTACAAGGTTAGCCTTTGCCTGAAATTAACCTTCTCCTTCGCCCTCTAAGCTCTAAGCCCTTCCAAACGATGTGACGAGAATGGCGATGAAACACCATTAAGCATTTAAAAGTGATTTTCAAAACGTGCATGGAATAAAGCACCACCTGCGTCCATTATTCGACGATATTAGTTATTCATGGCAGTCGTCTCAGGCAAAGTGTCTTCGTTCGAATTGTTTATTGTTTATTTTCAGTTAGATTAGCACTACTCTAGAGGAATGCAAGAATCGTCTTGGACGGCCATGAATCCGGTAAAGGCGAAAACTGACCATCCATGAAATACCACGGGCCGGCTGAGGCACAAACCACCACGGCGTAGACCAGAGTGTGGGCAATTCGGCAATGGCTACGGCTCGGAACAGGTTGGTGGGCCAGTACAACACTGGATTGGTGGAACATGTACAGAAATCCCGCGACGAAAACGGCAAACGTTCTCCAGATCATTCTGGTGGGCACGACGCACCCGTTCAACGTCCGATCGTTCAGCACCAGCTTAGTCTCTGGGAAACATCCCCGCTGGCGAAAGCCCGAAAAGTTTTTCCGCGGATTTATGACTACTACTTCAACGTGTGATGCCAAATTATTGATACTAACCTTCTTAGCATGTCAGTTTGGGCGCTAGCCGTGAATGGGACATGACCAACATTTTCAAGACTAGCACCGAGGACCAGAAGATGTAGGACCGGAGGATGGTCGGATCGATGGTATCGAAAAAGTTACTCATCGTGGAGTTTGCAGCGTTGGAGTGGATGAGTTCTGAAAGGTGGTATAGGTGGGACGGATTGCACTGCACTGATCAACAGCGGGCCAAGCAAATGCCGGGCTAGGCATCCGAAGATTGGCTTACCATTTTGCTTTTGGTTTATCGACCGGCCGAATGTGATAACAAGCGGTAAAAAAGTAATGAATTCGACTTTTACGTAGTCACGATGATTTCAATCTGCAACAATAAATTGAGTTATGTTGGGACTGTGCTTTATCAATTACAACTTTACACATACTACTGATGAACCATCAGCATCGCAGTGATCGACAATAGAAATGCGCCATTTGTTCGCAAAATTAATATTAATTGAATTGTTTGCAGTCAATCGGGCGCCGCCACCATTGGTGCTGGCGCCTGGAGTGGTAACTGACGACAAAAAAAAGGCATCATGATGAACCAAATAATATTCTTCTGCTGGCCCACCGCCGATTTAAAGCGACGCTGCAACAGGGAGAGTTTCTTCCTTCAGCGATGTTGATTTATTTACCGCGATTGTTCTCGCTGCAATAGCTGCCCGGTCATTGGGCATCTGATCTGCCATTGCATCCAGTTTAGTTTTTAATGATGTTCATAACAATTTGTCGCCCGTCAACGCAGCGCCTTCACCTGACATACCATATGTCGCTGCGCTGCCGTTGCCGGTGCCGCATGTTCGAGGAGATGCCACGGTATATGAGCGAAAAAGACCACGGTCTGTTACCATTATCGACGACTTATAGCATGACGCCGCCGGTGGAAAATGTTCAACAACAGCAGGTCATCAACGGTGAGACTACCGGTCGTGCAAGGTTCCCGAAAGATTGGCGGTGGGTGAGATGCTATCGCCCTACCTAGGACGATAAACGTTTCCCAAAGCGATTATGAGGGGGGGTTGGGGAGGGTGAAGAGACGATGTGGTGGTAAAAGCAATGATTTGAGTTTTGCGGTTTGCTCTGGGTTTGTGCAGCAGAAGGCAGAAGGGGTTACGGCTAGCTGAACTGATACCCGGCGTAAAGATTTATTGAAGCACAGTGGCTGTTGATCAATTTTGACTCTACGAGTGAATATCGAAGATGGTTGCTAGTACTCAGCAGAGAAGGGGCCGAATGTTCATTTATTCTTCGAAAGGTTGAATCGTTCGACGATGGCATTAAATTGCCGTAAAGTTACAGCAGTGGCACGAAGTGAAAACGATTGATTTTTGGTGAGGTGCTACTGACTAAGATAGATGAAAAATATAGCTTACTGTTGCTCTCCGGTTGATCGAATTGTAGTTTTTCTTGTTCATTGAGCATTTTCTACGGTCGTTTCAAATATTATCTATTCAATCTTACAACAGGTCTCTCCGGAATTTTAGATGAACTTGTTGCCATTGCCGTTTTACAATGATAATACACTAAGGCCTTTTTACGTGGTTTGTTTTCGGCGATAACTCCAGAATGGAACAGCTTACTGATCTCATTTGGATCACATTTTTCGGTATGGGTGAATAGTAATCATATGGCAGTTTTTAACAAATCCACAATTTTTGGTGTAGTACTAAAAATCAATAAAAATGTATTTTGACCATTGCATGAAAAGGTAAGGCTTGCTCGCGACAAAATCTGTACAGATTAAATTTGGAATAAAACAAATTTGATGTTAGCTCAATCCAAGATGCATTTCTCATTCATATATAGTGCATTATTAGTCATCTTGACACTAATAACAGTTACTTAATTAGGCTGCATGAAGAAACTACAAACTATTAAGTTTACTCCAGCCATTAGGGTTTGAGCAGACTTCTCTGCAACCGATTAGCTGCGTTTGTCCAAGTTTTTCAAATTTTTTCTATAGTTGTAGCTTGTTGTTTATATTGAGAGAGTTCTCTCTTCACAAGCGCCCAATAACCCTCGATATGTCGCAACTCCAATCAGTTAGGTGGATTCACCTCTTTCGGTGCAACATGGACTCCATTTGCTTTACACCATTCCAAAACATCTTTGGCGTAGGGGCAAGATGCCAAAATCAGGCCAGAATAACAGAATAATGAATGGAAACAACCGCATCTTTAGGCATTCTTCACGGTATATTTACATGTTTACCATTCCAGTGGTGATGCATCTTTTGCTTGCTCGACCACAGCTGCATATTGCCTGCTAAACCAAATACTTTTTGGGAAACTTGGCCATTTTTTTCGCCCTAAAATGCTCCTTTATGTCGTTCCATTGCATGGCAGTATAATGAGACATTTCTGGAAGCTGCTTAAAGTTTTCCAGTACATAAGTTTCATCAATATTCGCGATACAACTTGCGAGCCCACGTTTTAGCCGTCACATTCTGTTTATCATTACGGGTTGGTACAGTTTTACCATGAACGACTTCATACCTTGCCGTTAGCTGGAAGCATGCATCGAAAGTTGGAGACATTTTTATTTTACTAGTCACAGTACGAACCAACAGATCTGGTCTCTTCTGCAATGTTTGCTTCACCCTTGCGTCCTTCTGGAGTTCCTGAGATCCGTTTTGTTCACGCTCAGCCTTCTGGCTGATGTCAAACGGGTATCGATAGATTTTAGAACGTTGTGGACAGTGTTTTGCAGGAACACCAAGCTTTATTGCAAGTTTTCTTACTGACAGATCCGGACTTTCATTGCGACCACACACAATTGCTTTTCGCACTTTCTCTTCTTTCGACGCCATCTTCGATCTAAAAGCTTGTAGTATCTCTAAAAATTAGTGTTAACACAATGAACAGACGAACGTTCATCAGTCTGCCAAATATTCCATGCGATGATCAAGTATTTCAGACATATACGTATTTAGGGGTATCCATTGTCTCAACACATGCAAACAAAATAGAAACAATATAAAATTCACACACATTGATCAACCCTGTTTAGTCTATTTTGACGCGGTCTCATATTAAAAGTGGAACATATCCTCCTTGTTTAAAGAGATATTAGTGTATTTGTTTTATTTTATTTATCATCAATCATTTCGTAGACCTTGTTACATTTTTGTTTAACGTCTACATAAATTTAATTAACTACTGTCTAGTTAGCCAGACAAATAAAAAAACACCTTTATAAGAGTAATTTTATTCATTGTGATATTAATAATAAATAATAAACTTTAACAAGAGCGTGAATTTTACCCTCGTTTAATTCCAAGCCTTAGTCAGATCTGAGCTTTATGATTCCCTTCGGGCTCGAGGTAGACAACCCAATGTGCCAATTCGAGATATTTTGGCTGTACGTGATTTGGAGTACATGAAACTCATTTATGTGTTTTTGACTAACATTAGCATTAGATTGTAGTTAGTTTAACCTGTATGTTTAGAATAAGTTTTTTTTAATACGTGTATGTGTGTGTGTGTGTTTTTTTTTTCTTTTTCAAGAAATGTTCAATTCAAAAGAAAACCATAAGTTGTATAGTTAGTGTTTAGATAATTTTGAATTTAAATTTAATGTGTTATGTAACCATACTTTAAATTCCCATCCGTAATTTGTTATTCCTATTAACCTCGAGACGGCCGCGAGTAATCGGCTCTATCCTCCTAACTTTAGTTTTAAGATAAATGATGTATAAAAATATGAAAATTTGGCTCTGTAAAGTTAATTCGATTGAGCCTGTACAAATAAATGATTATTAAAAAAAAAAAAAAAAATTTCAAGCCAAAGGGGCGTAAACAACGAAATTGTTTGCAATCTTTCATACAACAGGCTAGATACAGGTGTAATTTGGCTTAAATTCACATGAAATATCTCATTGTTTTCTGCCAAATCTAGCATCCCCTTTATGTGCATTAGATAACGCAGAAAATTCAATGTATCTCTTTTATCTGTGTAAATATACAAAAATGACATTCGGTCTGTCTGATCTGAACCTTGTAGACTAAAAACTACTGAACTGATCAGCGTATAATTTTGTTTATTGGGGTTCTCAGCGCTGAGGAAGGTTTCTTATGATATTAAAAGACCCCTCCCTTCTTTGGCAAGGGGCGCTGCCATAAAAATTAAACACCAATTTTTGAATAACTCGATAATCAATCGAGCAAATGGAACCATGTTTGGCATGTACGAGTTTTTGAAGGTAAAACTGTGGCTCCCATACAAATGAAACACAAATTTATTTATAACTCGAGAACTAATCAAGCAAATGAAACCAAATTTGGCAAGTGGGGTTTTTGATGTCAGCAAATGTTTCTATAGTTGTTCAAGATCCCTTCCTTCTCTTAAGAATTGCCAAAAATTTCTTCGTTATACATTCGGACTCCCAACTCGTTTCAGTGCCTACAATTACGCAGCTGTACGCAACCACTTGTAAATAAATTTCTGTTCCCTTTAAATGCACTTTTATTCTGTTAAAATTTTGCCAATAAATAACAAATTTGTGCTGTTTGAAATCCTCGAAATTATTTTATTTAAGTTTGAAAGATATTAATTAAACATTTCCGTTTCAAACAATATAAATCTACAGATGCGCTAAAAATCAAATGACAGTAGACTTTTTGACTTGATAAAAATGGCAACACTGCAAACTAGAGCCTATATATACAGTCATGAGCAACCCGGGAAAAAATGATGATAAATCTTTTGTTAAAGCCACCTGCATTTTTGTGTTTATTTACTAATGTTCACCAATGTAATGCAATGGAGTGCTTAATTGGACCGAGATAAGCCGCTACCACTAAACTGTTCAGAACTTCTCCCAATAAAGAAGTACTGGGTTTAGTTAAGTGGAAGCTCTACGAAACTAAGATGAAAGCAAAGTTGCCTTCTTCTTAGTTTTGTACAGTTTCCGCTTAACTAAAGCCCAGTACTTCTTTATTGGGCAAAGTTATCGACAGTTTAGTGGTAGCAGCTCCATCTCGGCTTTTCTGTCCATCTTCGGCTTTTTTGCTGCTATTATTTTGGTGTCCGAAATTTAACGTGCACAGGCCTTACGCAAGTTGTATGTATTAATGAAGAACACTGCACGGCTGCAGATTTCCATCAACAGTTTCCTGTGGTATATAAATCGAGCTTGGTGATCTTACAAATGGATCTCCAACGCGGAGCTGCAAACAAGCATTAGACTATAACCTAGCAGGGCATCGTTGGAGAGGCAGATCCAGATGCTCATGGTGGCGTAGCCGCAATGAAAAAATAGAAGAAGTCAACGAAAATTTTAATGGGTGATCGCGGGATGGATTTCTTTGAAAAGAGCATAAATCTACCCAACTTCCCCCAAAATTATTCAGAGCGCATATACAGTGACCGGTGAAAAAAAAAACATCATTTCTTAATAAATTTATAAAAGTTTACAAAAGTCATAGATTAGCAAAAGCGCTGGGTCTTGTGATACATCATGTAAAAAGATACACATGGTAGTTGGGTTTTTTTTAACATCACATAAAAATTTACAACAATTTTAGAAAAAAAAAATTTTATAGGGTATGACGAAACAAAAGATCTTTTTTAAAATTCAACAGAAATTTTTTTGAAAATTAACTAATTAGTAATCAATATGACCCCGTTTTGTCATATTTTTTTGTTATACATTCCGAACTCCCAACTCGTTTCAGTTCCAACAATTACTCAATAACTGTACGCAGCCACTTGTTAATAAATTTCGTTCCCTTTAAATGCACTTGTTATTCTGTTAAAATTTTGCGAATAAATAACTTTAATCTGTGCTATTTTTGTCATGATGATCACTTGTAGCCTTTTTGGCATGCTTTTCACTAGGTTTCTGAGGAAGCAGGTATCCAGTTCGTTCCAAGCCTTCTCCAACACCGTTTGGAGATGATTCGTTTGTTGATTGCGTGTTTTTTTCCACTTTATTATCGAGAATCGCTCATAGATTCTCAATTGGGTTCAAGACAGGGCTCTGGGGCGGCCATTCTAAGTGTTCGATGCAACAGGATCGGAAAAGGGCGAGCGTTTTCTTGGCCGTATGCTTGGGATCATTATCTTGCTGAAAGGTGTAGTTGCCTTCCAACCCCATTTTCAGCAATGACTCCTCCAGATTTTTACACAGAATATTAATATAGCCATCTGCTTCCATGATCCTATTGATAAGGGCCAGATTACCCACTCCGAATCACTAAAAGCAGCTCCAGACCATAAAATTACTTCAAACGTGTTTGATGTTTAATCGTGTAATCGTTCATGACTTCTGCGCCTTACTCCAGAACTCCGGGGGCTTAGTTATGTGGGTTCTGGGGGCGAGGCGAATTGGAGCCGTTTTTCCTTGTTAGTCCGGCTGATGAAGGGTCACCACCGGGCGAAATGGCTTTTCAACCCTTGGCTTAGCTGCTTTTTCATTCCTCGGATGGTGATGAACGGATTTTTCTTGATTTCTCTGGGTTATCCGTTTTACATTTTCTTCCATTTCCTGGCAAAACAGCAACACTTCCAAGCTTCTAGTGCTTTAGAAATATATTCTGAACTGCACGACGGTTCACTCTATATCTCTCGCCAACTGCGTGCTCTCTCGAGTGACACTCTCGAGTCGCTTCGAGTCGCGGATAGAGTTACGGCAAGGTGATGGATTGTCGTGTTTGTTATTTAACATTGCGTTGAGGATGTGATTCAAAGAGCTGGAATAGACACGAGTGGCAAGATCTTCAGGAAGTCTGTCCAACTATTTGGCTTCGCCGACGACGTTGATATTGTAGCACGTAACTTTGAGATGATGGCGGACACGTACATCAGATTTAAGGCTGAAGCTGGTAGTATTGAGCTTGTGATATGCGTTGAAAATGAAATACATGAAGGAAAGAAGCTCACGGGAGGACAATCAGCCTCCTACAACGAGTTCAGATCGACGGTGATGACATCGAGGTAGTAGACGAGTTCGTGTATCTGGGCTCACTGGTGACCGCCGATAATGACACCAGCAGAGAGATACAAAGGCACATTATGGCTAAAAATTGTGCCTACTTTGGACTCCAAAGCATGCTAAAATAGAACAAAGCTCGCCGAACTACAAAGTTAACCATCTACAAGACTTTAATTAGACCGGTAGTTCTCTACGGCCACGAAACATGGCCATTACTGGTGGAGGATCATCGTGCCCTTAGTGTCTTTGAACAAAATGTGCTGCATACGATCTACGGTGGAGTGCAGATGGGAGACGGAACGTGGAGGAGGCGAATGAACCACGAATGGCATCAGTTGCTGCGAGAATCGCTTGAATCGGTTGACAACGATGGACTCATTTTTGATCTCAGACCAACCCCCTCCTCTCCCCTCGTAAGATTTATCCATACAATTTAAAAGAAAATGGAGCTTAGACTTTGGCTTAGACTACGTGGTTTATGAATAGCCCCTAAGTGTATCCTGTAGAAAACTCTCATGAGTCAGGTTTTTCGTGCTTGGGGAGGACTTGGGGGCCCTCGAAGTTTTTGAGCGAAAGCTGTTCGAACCATCTTTGACGGAGTGCAGGAGAACGGAGGATGGAGGCGGAACAAGAAAAGCTCGCTCAACTTGCTGTTGAACCCAGTATTCGTGAGGTGGTCAAATCTGGACAAATACGCTGGGCAGGACATGTTGTGAGAATGCCTGACAACTAACCTGCAAAAATGGTGTTCGATGGGTATCCGGCTGGCAGAAGGCGACGAGGGGCGCAACGAGCAAGATGGTTTAATCAGATTGAACATGATCTAGGTTGTACAAATTGCCCGTGAGATTGGAGGGTAGCGACCATGAACCGAGAACGTTGTCTGGGTAGAAGAGAATTGCAAATGAATGACGAATTTGACCATTTATACAAGGTTACTTAAAGGCAAAATTTGACATTAGTTTGTTTAAAATAAGAGTTTAAACAACAACAACAATAATTTCAATGTTTTGCTGTTGTTGTGAAATTGCCAAGGAAAAACAAATTTTGCCATTATAAGTACAAACCATGAACAAAATATTTGCTATAGAAGATTAGCACAACAAGGTATAAGCAACAATCAATATGAAACTAGCGACTTGAAATTGGTTCACTGTTGTAGAACCCCTTGGTCTGAAGTACACTTTGAAGCCAGCATCTTGCTGTACATATTTGCGCCTTTATTTTTATTTGCTGTCTTATTTTGACAGGATATTTAAGAGTGTGTTCGTGTGAGTTCATTATTAGGGGCGAATCATTAAGCTTGGGACCGAGCTTGGGACCGATGAACTAGTACTGACTGAGCCAAGAAAAAATCGTATTTGTTCGGAACCTACTGGTCTTAGAGTTAGTCTATGGATGTCTATAATATGATTATAAAACAATAAGTTATTCTCTAGAAGACCTACGTAACGGTAAATTAAAGAACTTAATAATTCTATGTTAAACCAGGCCGCCATTGATATGAGGTCTTTTGAAATTAAATTTGTTGTGTTTGATTGATCGAAAATTGTGTAAAAATGAGAATGGCACTTGTCTCAACACGAATTGACGGACCCCTCATTTTTCAGGGGGTCGAACAGTTTTATAAAATGCTCGCTTTTGCGCAATTCTGAAACTGCTTCTAATGCCATATCTCTTAAATTTGCATAGAACCACTTGTGAACAGCATGTTTCTAGAAAGAATAATAGTAGGACTACGGTCAACTACGATGGGCTGGGCATGTAGTTAGAATGTCGGACGACAGCCCTGTTTAAACGGGTACAAGAAGGAGAGGCGCCCAACGAGCAAGGTGGATCAATCAAGTAGAAGGCGACTTACGCAGACTGACGAGGTACAGCCATGGACCGATTACAATGGAGACAACTTCTGTATAAGGTAAGTGAGTCTGATACATATATAAATTATAAACAGGATTATACGGTTCTATTGATCTTTTTTTCACCGGTCACTGTATATTATGCACCCAGTACAATTGTTTGACTACTATTCGATTAACTCGTTCTAGTTTAGGTTTCAATTGTTAGTTAGAAAACTTTAGATGGAAGAAAATGTTGACTACAGGGTGCGGCAGAAAATACTGCGAAAATTTGTTCTATTTCTTCCAAATCCCAATTTCAACTAATTCAAGCAAGATATCAACATATTCGAGTGCAGTTATCTTCATTAAGTCCTTTTAAACAAATTTATTCAATGTGTCCTCCATTTTTATTATTAACATCCTCGAGCCGACGCCGGAAGCCAGAGCATGCCTTTCGGACGTAGTCCTCCAACATTGACTGCCATGTGCGTGTTATGGTTGACTTCAGAGTTTTCACACTATGGTGTGATGTTTTGAAGGCTCCTGCTTCAACATATGCCCAAATCGAATAATCCAACGGATTGAGATCCGGACTGCTAGGGGGCCACAAATCCTTCGGCCAAAACACCATGTTATCGTTAAACCATTGTTGGGTTCGATTGGACGTGTGACACGGTGCTCCATCCTGCTGTAGGACAACGTTTTGGTCCTCGGAGAAGTTGGCCTTCACTCAGGGAAGCACTTGGTCCTTGAAAATACCGATATACACTTTGGTATTGATTTTTATTCCAGCATCAACGAAAACAGGCGGCATTTTCAAACCGTTGGACGCCACCAAGCCAAACATCAAGACACCAGCAGGATGTTTGATTTGTAACTTGAATTTCACTTTTTCCGGAACGTCCTCCATTTTCTGTGGTGAAATGAACCGGCCAACAGCCGCACAGCCATTGCATCGATGCTGAAAAGGGTTATCATTTTTTCCTTCTGCAACATGGAAAGCAATCTCTTGGAACGAGTCACTCGTAGTTCCTTGACCCGGCCCGTAATCAAGTGGCGTTTCACTCTGGCTCTGGAAGATGCATGCAGGTCTTCTTTAATGATTCTCCGCATGTATTTCTCCGAAATATTGGTTTCCTTTGCAAGTTTTCTTATGGAACGCACTGGGTTGCGAACAATTTTTGCACGGATCGATTTGATCACGTTCGGCGTGCGTGCAAAGCGCGGATGTCTACTTCCTGGCTTCCGTTGGTTAGGACCATCCTGCAGGGACTTTTTTATGTGGTAAACTGTTGACAAATGACACCCTACCACCTTGAAAATCTCTTTCGGCTTCTTCTGGGCGAGCAACAAACTGGTGATCACTTCTTTCGCGATCATTTTGACGAATTTGCAATAAAACAAATAGAATGTTTGGATGCAGCACTTGGAAGCAAACATAAACAAATACACTTTCGAAAGAAATTAGTCACTAGCTACACGAATTAACCCAATACTCAAGTTTGAACATTTTCGCATTATTTTCTGCCGCACCCTGTAAAAAATAAATCGTTCAATACAGATTGTCAAGAACTGTCAATTGTCAAGCTATAAATTGCCGTGGTCATAAAAGCACCAATTGCATAGCCCTTTCCTATGTATGGTTGAAATGCAAATACGAACTCCTTTTCTGAAATTCAATAATTTCAACAAAGAATCCTTTGGATGATGTTAACTTAATATTTTCAATATTCTAACTGAATTACCCCCAACATCAAAGTTACGTCCGGAGTCGTTCGAAGGTTGTTAAAAACGACTCAACTGCTCCGCACGGAGTTGTTTCAAAGTCACAACATCCATTCACCCCTAAGCTGAAAATCTGAATCGAACTAACACTACTTCCTAACTGGAACTAAAATTTCCAGCTCCCAAACAAAGAAACATCGACGGCTTCCACCGACGGCGACGGCAGTGGCGCCGCTTGATGACAATGACAAAGAGTCATCTCACTTTCAAGCGGTCTAAATTTTAATCAAAGATTAAATCTACGCTCCTCGTGAAGAAACCGTACCACTGTAGATATTCGATTCCATCGCATTCCATTCCGAGCCTCCTAACCCCCCACCCTCCCCGCCACAGGATCGCCGATGGAAGACGAACACTATCATTTGTTAGCATTTGTTGAACGAAAGCAGCTACAGCATTGATTGCACTTTGGCTCAGCATAATGGCAAATGGTCTGGTCGGGAGGTTGATGATGGTGACACTGGTGCTAGTGGCGGCGGTGAAGGCGGAATTAACATGGAAATGGAAAATTGAATTTCTTTTCGATAGCGTTAATTCTATTAGTGAGAAGGGCGGAAAAGTAAAGGAAAAGAAACAGACGTGTTAGCGCTTTCGAGTGGCTCCCGTCGTCGTCGTCGTCGTCGTCCGGGTTTTGGTTATGCGGAACATAGAAAAAAAAGTCGCTACTTTGGAGTGCTCATTGATTGCCGCTGTGAAATCGAAATGCTGTTTGAGCCCGGAAAAACGAATAGGTCCCTGCACAGCTATTTCGAGTGATTTCCGCAATGACAAGAAGGCGGGAGCACTGATTTAGCCGGCAGCATGCAGGAGTGGATGACGGTATGGATTCAAGTGCTCTCGAAATCCGCACGTAACGGGAAAATCGAACAAAGCCCCGCAGATGGCACAGCTTGGCGATGGTAGTAGGTGTGGTGGAAAATGAATAAAATTATTTACTTAACCTCGAAAAAAATCGCTGAAAAAATGGCGCGAGCCCAGGCTTGGTTTGCTCAGGAAAAAGCGAATTATAGCGGAACGGAGTTTGATAAAATTCATACGCAGAGCATTCGCATGGAAATAACAATTGAACAATACCCACTGCTAACGTTACACCAAATAACGAAAAAGTTAACCATTTCAGTTGCATTTGAGATACTAATTCCAATTTTCTTTGATACTTTTATCTCTTCAGCTTTGTTACATAAGACTGAGCTGGGATAGAGGTGATCTCCTTTCTCCTAAGCGTTACGTAATTTAGAAGCGTCGTTCTGGATCCGTTTATAAATTGGTTTGTCTGTTGGATTTTGCAACGCATTTGTTTTCGTGAATCGGACCGACTGTGTGGGAGTGTCAGCTGTTGGCTGCTGGCTAAGTTTGTCTAGTCCAAAACGAAGCACTAAGACGCATATCTATTTCAGACTGACGATTGATATCGCCAGACTCGTTATTCATGCTAATGGATTTATGTTCTGGAAAGTCTACATCAGATGAAGTTTTGGGACAATTTTCGCGGATAAAACTTTTATCAGAGTTCTGAAAATTGAATCAAAAGTTTTCAATCCATTGATTTCGAGCCGAAACAACAAGTATCAGGTGGAACATTCCCAGGCAGATGGGAGATTTGTGTCTCGTTTTTCAACAGTCATGTTCGACATTCATAGAGATTGAAAAGTAGCTCAAAATAAAGGTAACATCTTGGACTTTAGAGGACAAATACCAAAAAAAAAAAATCTCGTTCGTGCTATTCAACATTACACTTGACAGTGTTATGAGACGAACTGCATTCAACGCGTGGCACGATTCGCAACAGATCCAGTCAATTTCTCTGCTTTGCTGATGAAGTGGACGTCATTGGCAGAACATTTGAGGCGGTGGAAGAGCAATACACCAGACTAAAGCGCGAAACAGTGAAGATTGGGTTGAAGATAAATCCGCTCGAATCGAAGACCAAGTCTGACTAGGCAGTAGTGCTATTGCTATTATATTAATATCTAAAGCACACGAGCATATATATAAACCACAATGATCTTATGAGTATGGAGCAAGATTAGCATCAAAGGCTCACTTTGTCAATCATTATTCCAGCATAACGTGTGCATCAGATGTCTTTGGACAATGGATGTCATAGTTGATTTAAACTTTAAAAATTATATTCTCTTATTTTAATTATTCTGGATACAAATACTACCTACAAGAAATTAATGATGAATACTTAGAAGCAAGAAGATGAATTTTTCGATGAAAGGATGACAGCTATGCTGCAAATATAAATTCTATTATCGTTACCTTATGTGTTCGACAAAAACGCACCTTCAAGTGACCGACAGAATTGGTCCCTAAATTCAAATAAATATAAGTCTGCAATATTGACCGATTTTAATTCATTTGACGCCGTTAGTTCAAAAACTCATTCCTTCGGAATTACAGCAATGACCATGTATGCTCATCTGGTTCCCGTAAATCTGGGTTACCGGGGCTGTGGTCCGGTACGGAGGCGAAAACATCGATTGAATTTCCGGGAATGGATGTCAAAATCTTTGAAATAATTCCTAAAAACAGTATCTATTCCATTGTAGGCCATATGCCGACTTGTTCCTGCAGCGGTCATTCTGTAACAGGTTCCCGGGGGGCTAGACTGGCCATGAGCATTTTCAGTAAAAACCCCTGGCAATATGAGTATCAAAAATCATGAAATTTCTCCAGTAGGATATTTCTCAACTTTTAGTGGCCATCTGATGATTTGTCCTCGGAAGCTAAGTATCAATTAAAACATTATGCGGGAGGGTGCATCAGGGCATCGTTGAAGTTGAAATTAATGTATTGCAGTAATGAATTTGACGCACCATCTAGCTCAATTGATTTGATTATGGAATGAATAACATTTTATTAAATCATACTTCTGGAAAAAGATCCTCGTATACTCGCAGGTTTCGTGTAAGTGTCTCTGCTTATAAGCCTTCCCAACCCTTTAAGGCCATTCATGCAGCTGTATGTTGAATTTAGAACGGTAAGCATGCTCTTTCTGTTAAGTGGAACCACATGCAGGACATGCCCACGCTAGGATGGTGGTTTCCCACAAACATACATTCATACCATCATATTTTGAAAATCATCTCCCGGCAAATAAATCAAACTAAGCAAAATTGACTACACTGAAAATTAATTTTCGTTTATCTTATGGAATCGAAGGTAGGACAAACAAATCTATTCGTTGTTTTCTGCAACGAATCTGCTACTGAGTTATACTGAGTTCATCTTTCTCGGTAATTTTAGGTACTGAAACAAGTTGGAATGAAAGTGTGAAAAGTGAGGAAGTTTTTGGTAGTGATTATAATGTTTTCAGAAATGATCGTGATTTATTTTTAACCCAAAGAAGGTCAGGTGGTGGAGTTCTTATTGCAATTTCCGTTAAAATCGGAACTTCTTGTTTCTCCAAAATTTAAAGAATTCGAGCATGTATGGGTAAAAACCTATATCGATGGTGAAACTCATATTTTTGTCACAGTTTATTTTCCACCAGATCAAGCTTGCAAGTCAACGTATGAAATCTTCTTTCAAGCAGCAGAAGAAATCGTATCAACCTTTCCCCCCGAATTTAAAGTTCATATCTATGGTGATTTCAATCAACGCAATGCAGATTTTATTCCCGATTTCGAAAATGAGAGTATTCTACTACCAGTCGTTGGGGACAATGAAACTTTGCAATTTATTTTTGAGTAAATGGCATTTTTAGGACTAAACCAAATAAATCATGTTAAAAATTTACAAAACTGTTACTTAGATTTTTTATTAACAAACACACATGAAGATTTCTGTGTTAGTGAATCTCTCTCCTTTATGGAAAAATGAAGCTTTTCACACAGCAATCGAGTATTCTGTGTTTGTGCGTAAGAACCACAACTCCAACGACTGTGATTACGAGGATATATTTGATTAAAAGAAAGCTAATTATGACAACATTAAGTTCAAACTGAGTAGAGCGAATTGGCAATCCATTTTAAAGGATCAAGAAAATCTTGAAAGTGCAGTAGAGGTCTTTTATAAATTGTTGATGGAAATAATTCAAGAGGAAGTTCCACTCACGAGGAGACGAAGAAATTATTGCTCTAAAAATCCAATTTGGTTCAACAAGCAAATAATTAATTTAAAAAATCGGAAGCAAAAGGCTCACAAAATCTACAGAAAACAAAATAATCAAATTTATTTGGAAACAATTTGAATATTTGCGACCAACTTAATTAAGCTATTTCTTCTGCACAAACTGAGTTTAACATAAAAACTGAAAAAGAAATTAAGTCATGTCCAAAAAACTTCTTCACTTACGTCAAGACCAAGTTAAAATCGTGTAGCTTTCCCTCAAAAATTCAGTTGGACGAAAAAGAAGGAGATAATTCAGAGGATATCTGTAACCTCTTTGCAACATTTTTCCAAGAAACATATAGTAAATTTTCTGACAAACACCGTGACTTTGAATACTTTTCATACTTTCCTGATTTTTAAAGTAATGTAGGTATCAGTCAAATTAATGTGCAAGATATTTTGAAAGGTTTAAAAGATTTAGACGCAAGTAAAGGTTCAGGACCAGATGGAATCCCACCAGTATTTATGAAAAATGTAGCAACTGAACTCACGTCCCCCTTATTCTGGCTGTTCAATATGTCACTTGAATCGGGAAAATTTCCAAATGAATGGAAAAAGTCTTTTTTAGTACCCATCTACAAATCAGGTAAAAAATCAGCTATCAGAAATTACCGTGGGATTGCCATTATCTCGTGTATTCCTAAACTTTTCGAATCAATTATTAACAAAAATTTGTTTAGTCAAATGAAGCATATAGTGACGACTGCAAAGCACGGTTTTTTCAAAGGCCGTTCAACTACTACAAACCTATTAGAATTTGTAAATTATTCAGTAACTGCAATGGACAGTGGTAATCACGTAGAAGCTCTTTACACCGACTTCAGCAAAGCGTTTGATAGAATTGATATTCCTATGTAGATTTTGTAGCTTGAAAAAATTGGAATTGATATGAGACTCCTCATAGGATTGAGTCGTACTTAACTGACCGCCAGCAAATAGTAAGATTCAATGAGAAAACATCAAATACAATCCATGTCATCTTGGAGGTTCCCCAAGGCTCTCATTTAGGTCCTCTTCTTTTCATTTTATATGTTAACGATATTTCATTAATTTTAAAAAATCTCCAAGTTCTTATCTATGCCGATGACATGAAGCTATTTTTAGAAGTCAGTAATGAAGATGATATGTATGTTTTTCAGAATGAAATACAAGTTTTTCATAAGTGGTGTTGTAAAAGTCTATTAAAACTAAATGTTAAAAAATATAATCACATAACTTACAGCAGAAAACAAAGTACACATAGTATTGCAATTGTATTAGGTAATCAACATGTTGAAAAATGTGATCGAATAAGAGATTTAGGAATTATTTTAGACTCTAAATTAACATTTGTGGATCACTACAACACAATAGTTCATAAAGCAAGCAATATGTTAAATTTTATAAAACGTTTCAGCTATCAATTCAAGATCCTTATACAATTAAAACACTTTATATTGCATATGTAAGGTCTATATTAGAATATTGTAGCGTTGTTTGGTCACCTTATATGAAAAAACATCAAGAACGAATAGAGTCAGTCCAAAAGCAGTTTTTATTATATGCCCTACGTAAGTTAGGATGGACGGTGTTCCCTCTTCCATCATATGAAGCACGTTGCATGCTTATCAACATTCAAACCTTGATCGTCGGGAATATGCTATGGTTTCAGTCGTTAATGACATAATTTCGCAACGTATTGACTCAAGTGATATATTATCAAAATTAAATTTTTATGCTCCTACTCGACAATTACGCAACAGAAATTTATTCATGTTGGACCGTCATCGTACAAACTATGCTAAATTTGGACCGCTAAATCAGATAAAAGCCGCGTACAATCAGCATTGTGAAATGATTGATCTAAATATGCCTAAGACAAAATTAAAAAAATATTTCCAAAATCTGCGAAATCATAGAATGTAAGCTAAAATGTAAATGATATTATGTAGTCTACATGTGATTGATGAATGAATAAATAAATTTTACTTGTCTGTATTGAATGCCACACGCGCAACTGTCACAAGCACTAAGCATTTGTTGACAAAGAAAGAACATTCGTTCATTCTACGAAAACAAAACAAAGAACTACGAGTAATTTGTTACCAATAAAAAAGAAACATCTCTCTGGTGGTCTTGCACGACTGACAGATGATCTACTTTATCGGCTCAAAATATAATTGAAAAAAAGCGCAACCACAAGAAGTGTTTCGTGACATGGGATTCGGTCATCCGATTAATCCGATAGTGTTCGGCAGGCTGCGATTTTTTTTCCGTCGGCCTATTTCCTCACATGAGTTTTTCGCCTCAGAAAAACCACCGACGTCGACTGGGATTGAATCTAGACCCACTGGGGTGCCAAAAAGCTGTCACGCTTACCACTACACCATCGACGCCGGCAAGGCTGTGAAATTGATTAGTAGTAGTTTGAAATTTAGCGTTGGGCTTTTTGTTAAGCAGTGTTTCGAAGCAAACACTCACACACTTTTGCCACACATCCTCATGCGGAGTAAGTCAAGGCACGAAAGGATCCGCCACCTTGACTGGCACCAATGTACGCTTTTGTTCGTGCCCAAATACCGCCGATGGCACAGAACGGTTCTAGCGATGTTGAAAATGTTAATGCAATTACAACGTTAATTTATTTATTTGACAACATCTTCGACACAAAAGTCGCACAGACTGGTTAATCGACACTCTTAATTCTAAATTTAAAAACTACTTTGCTAACATTAAAATCGAAACAGTCACACACTTCATTGAAACGTCTACAACATAAATCCAGTGGATTGTTCAGGCCGTAATTCGTTCGATGACTGGGGATCCACAGCAGTTGCCGACTTCGGAGCTGACGAGTAGGTACATAAAACCTCATATTTTCGAGAAGACTGCTACAGTCGATGTTGCACTTGAGCACGTCGAAAATGAACAACCCTTGTAGCATCACTCGACGACTCACCAGCGGTTGTAAATCGAGGAGTGCATATCGATATTCGTATGGCGGTAGGTTCACTGGGTCGTTCCATGGCAGGCCACGTAGAGCATACCTTATGAAGCGCTTCTGGACTCTCTCAATGCGAGCTATATGGACGGCTTGATATGGAGCCCAAACCTGCACTCCATATTCAAGTACACTGCGAACTAAAGCACAGAACAGGGCCTTCAGCGCATGCACGTCATTGAAATGGGCTGTGTTCCGGCGTAGGAAACCTAGCATCGCATTGGCTTTCGCAGTTGTCACTGAGATGTGTTCGTTAAAGCGAAGTTTACTATCAAGTATGACGCTAAGATCCTTGATCGACATGACTCTTTCTAATGGCAAGTTGTTCAGCCCGTAGTCAAAAGATGCAGTAGTCCGACATCGAGTGAACGTCATTACTTTACATTTCGCCGCATTCATTTGCATTCCGTTCATTTCACACCAAGTTGAAACACGTTCAATATCAGCTTGCAGTGCACCGCAATCCAAAAGCGACAACGGCTTTAAGTCATCTGCATAGAGCAGTTTCCCAGACTTGAGGCTATCGCACATATCATTTATGAAGAGTACGAATATCAGAGGACCAAGATGACTGCCCTGCGGGACTCCGGAAGGAATATCAAATACATTCGACCTAGCATCGTGCACTTTGACAAAAGCTTTGCGCGCAGACAGATATGATTTCAGCCATTGAATGATCCAAGAAGGCAGTCCCAGGCGGTTCAATTTTTCAATTGCCAATACGGGAGGTACCTTGTCAAGCGCTTTTGAGAAGTCAACGTAGATTGCGTCAACCTGACACCGCTTTTCCAGCTCATTGATCACACTGTGGGTGTATGTCATGAGATTCGACGTGGTTGACCGTCGACTCGTGTTCGTAGAATTAATGTTGCGGAAGAACCGTTTCCTGATCTTTCGTAAGCGGTTACGACAATTGCGGAGTTGTGGCGTCCACCAAGGATGGCTAAACTGTTTAGAAGGCCTAGAAGGTTTTTCAGGAACAGTATCCCGGATGATTTGATGGATAGTTCCATAGAAAGCGGTAACTGAGGCATCGATTGATGTTCAGTAGCTGGTTCCAATCCTGCGAGGCGATCATTGAATTTATGGCCTGATAATCACAGCGGCTGAAGTCTAGATCATTATGCTGCGTGATACCTGATAGAGAATCGTCCTCGCGAGAACGGGCGTCCACAGTTAAAACGAATGGCTTATGATGAGCGTCAATTTTTAGAAGAGCAGATGGAGCCTCGAATAGATCTATGATACATGGATCACATACGAATACCAAGTCAAGTAGCTTTCCGTTCGCGTTCAGAAGGTCATTCACCTGATAGAGGCCTACGGACAACATAGACTCAGCTAGGGCAAACTCCTGTTCCGTTGTCATATTAGTTGGCAAGTATTCCAAAATCTCTTCATCAAATCGCCAGCTTAAATTTGGTAGATTGTAGTCTCCAAAGCATACGATTACATCACGGGGGTCGGCTTGACTTTGAATTTAGTTGACTGATTCCACGTGCCTAGCATAGCTCTCAGGACAGCTGTTTGGTCAAAGATAAATGCAACAAACGAATAAGGAAAATTGCGGAAAAACAACCCGAACAGCCGTTTGTTCCATACTATCACAATCCACTAGCTGTACGGCCTTGCAGTTCAGCTCCAATTTTACAGCAATCAGTACGCCACCACCTCTTTGCAGATTGCTGGAAGAAGCATTGCGGTCGCATCAATGAATCGCGTAGTTACATGCTAATTCTGCGGAATTTCGGTGTGCAACCACGTTTCCGTAAGAACAACAATATCTAAATCGCTGGCTTACACAGAGGGGAGCAGTGTGTTCGTTTTAGTTCTCAGCCCACGGACGTTATGGTAGTATGCGATGAGTGGTTTAGAGGTAAAAGGACGAATGGCAGAGGGTTCTGGAATTAACACGGCTGGCTCGATGTGCTGGTCGTTGGGCCTGCATCCGCGTTCTGCACAGGTTTCCAAAAATTCATCGCTTATCCTCGATGAACTCCCGGAGCTCGATTCCTTGCGGCCAGGACAAGGGATCCATAGCTCTCGACTTCATTTCGACACTGACTCCTACCTTAAACGAGATGAATGTCAGTGACGACAATGGCCGACCTCTCGGTATAAGCGGTTTCACAACGGCTTCATCCACATTCAAAAAGTCCTTGGCCAGTTTTTCGATGTCTGTCTCAGAAACGTCAGGAGAAATTCTTGTGAGATAAACCAAGAATTTGTAAATGGGTCTATTCACACGAACTGATGGTACGTTGGCAGTTGACGGACCGGCTCCTCGGAGAATTTTGGTCGGTTGATCGGATACTGCGGCTTCATCATCACGGGTTCTCTTGGGAGTGTTAGAACGACCAAAAACGAAACGAGAACAGGACCAAGTACCGCAGGAGACAGCTTGCTGAACCCTCCTCTAATCTCCTGTCTGATTTCGGCAATCAGGCTTTCTTTTATCTCGCTCTTTATCTCATCGATAACTGTTCAGTAAGTGTCGTTGACTTCGATCGCAGCGGAATTCGTGGAAGTCAAAGCATTCTTGAAGCGAGCATTAGCCATGAGGTCGCGGCAGCCTTTACACATCCAGAAAATACCAGTTTTTCAACTTATTTCCTTGTACAGCTTTTCCGTAATTTTTGCACAATTGAAGTGAAAAGCAGCTTTACAAAAGCCACTGCAAGCAACCTCCATAGCATCCATGTTGGTTGAGCAACTGTGACAAATTGCCGACGTACTCATGATGTATTTTCGATTGAAATTGCGTGGTCGACAGAAATTACCTCACTGTTACGTCTGTTTGCCTGTGGAGTAACGTTGGTTCACGAAGTGACAAACAGATGGCGCCACTAACATGTATCAAGTATATCTTTATAGCCACGTTAAATCAACTCTGATGCAACAGTTTTGTTTCATGTGCCTGTTCAAGTCGTATTAGTAACAAGAAAACGATGAATCCTAGAGAGTTTTAATTATTAGTTTGAGTCAGCCGAGTTATTAGTACGAGGCACTGAAGAAATCTGCACAATGTAGATGAAATACGCGAATTTACGAATTTAATTGAAAATACTAATTTTTCTTCTCATTTCTAGTTAAGAAAACGATTCTTGAAAATTTCACGCAGAACAAAACAGAAATTGTGGTCAGAAATCTTCGAAGTGATAGGAACTTGATCCCGTTTGTTCTTAAACATTCAACGCTGTGCAACCATTTAAAGCGCCACTCGAAAAAATAATCCGGCATTTGTTTGTAACGGTTGCTTGTTTTTTTTTCACGATTTCCCACTGGTCGCATATTCCAACAGTGCTACGCTCCATGACATACTTTGCTCTACGTCTGACACTAAATGTACCTTCATTCAGCAACGTCGTCGCATCGTCAACATCGTTGGACTAACTGGAAAGCAATCATTAGAGATAATTTAATCTAACAACGAGCTTGATCTGCGCTGCCGCCATGAGGAGGAAATTGTCGCACATGAAAGCGAGGTTCGATTCGGTGGAGCTGAGAAACCTTCGTCCGGCAAGGGACGAGTGACAGAACACCGATGATGATGATGATGATGATGATGATGATGATGATGATGATGATGATGATTATAATGTTGACGATGACGTCTATGACGACGGCGATGTCAGAGCAGAAGCCGAACCGAAGTCACATAAAAGCGTTTTATCTTCTATATGTACATGCTCAAATTACAAAATCAATATTGATTGAAGCTGTAAGCAACCGTTACGTTGTAAGGAGTGGGGGGATATTGAGGTAAGGGGGATGAAGATGGTCAAAGATTAGCAAAATGCAATCGAATAGATGTGTGTCCGAGCGGAAAACCGGCAAAGGATACGAGGAGTGAAAAGGAAGCAAACGTTTAGCGGCAGCGAGGCGAGGAATGCAGAGAAAACATGAAACGATCATCGCAATAATCATAGCTATGTGAAACAACAGCCTGTCGGGAGCGTATCGGGGAAAAACTTTCTTCGTTTATCACTTTCGGCGTGGGCGGCGAGCGGAAACCGTCCAAAATGGGCAGAATTGTCTCCCTCCGTGGCGCCGTGGAATGGGCAGCAATTCGGCATAAATTGTTGCGAATGTTTGCAGGGTGAATTTTTCTGTTGACCTCACGCATTACTGGGCTCGGAACATGGACACCTGTGGTTTTGCGGTTCGCTTGACAAATTCGCTTAACTGCTGCTGACAAGGAGATAATTGTCGCCGGAAGGATCTTCGGATTATTTCTCTGCACATTAAGAAATACTTCTTCTTGCTCACAAGTAGCACTGAAGGCATTCGGTGACACGGCACAGATATTTACCAGGCTTTTTCGTATTGTGTAGCTTAAGCAGTTATGATACAATTGGAGTTGAATTTCTTTCCCAAGTCGAGTGGTTTTATGATTTCTGGTTAAGACGACTAAGCTTTCCCCAACAAACAGGACGGTCGTAACTTTTACCGCATATCGGTGATAATCGTGACACGTTTTTTTGCGCGCCACCTTCCTGCTGTCTAGTTTATTGCGATGCGACGATGTGCGGGTTGTAAAACAGCAGCCTTGGAAAGTTGGTTCAAAGAACAGTTCTACACGAGAACGGGTTACGGCACTCAAAGATAGGGGGCGGTAAAATTTTGCAGCGCATTTCACGCTGTTGGCATGGGTGGGTGTGAGAAATGCAAAGGTGATGCGATTGCAGATTGAGATAAACTTTAATGGGTTTTACCGTTCTGCAGGGCCTTGGAGGTGTAGCACTGATCCAGAGTTGTGCCCTTTCGAGAATGGAAAGGGAAGTTGCAATAAAACTGATAGGGATCGGTGAATTTCATTTCCGCTCCGTAATCATGAGGTGATGCCATGGTAGCTTTGCTAAAGCTAGAGGACGGAGCAGAGTTGATAATCGTAATATGTTATTCAAAGTGTTAGGCATGGGATAATTAGTAAGAGGTTGTATCTACTCGAAATGTAATCCAATGTTACCTACATTTGGCTGATGAGATGGTTCGAACTCTTTTTACATATTTTTCGTGCTTCTATGTGTTTCATAGAATATATAATTTTGTTATTTACACCTTTGAAGAGTAGTAGAAACAGACGCAAAGGAGTGGTCTGCTTCAATGTGTATTGTTTATGTCTGTCAAGTTTCATAACAATGCGTGAAGAATGTACGGTCCTGACTTCAGAACAGCAACAGAATAGGCAGCAATAGGCAACACCAAGGCAATGCTGCATCTGTTAATAAGGCCGCTGCTGGCTGGCGTCCTTCGCTCACTATGGCAGGCCGCCAAAGGCAACTGCTCATTTGAACAACAGAGTTGAACAAGTACGTGATCGGGTGATAATACGTTTGCAAAAGATTCTACCGAAAAGATTCTACCCACCGTATCCCTCGTAAATCGCAAATGAATCACTGCGCAGTGAAAGATCTACCTAACCTTTATTCGCCTCAGAACGCCAGTTTGCCTTGAACTGTTTCTCGTTCAAGACAGCTTTTTGAGTCTTTTTAAGGTTCCGCTTGACGATGGCCCAATATTGTTCGTTTGGGTGGAGCTATGGCGTGTTGGGAGGGTTCTTGTCCTTGGGCACCACTTGAACGTTGTTGGCAGCATACCACTCCATGGCCTTTTCTCCGTAATGGCAAGATGCCAACTCCGGCCAAAATAGAACGGAACAATTGTGTTGCTTCAGGAAAGGCAGTACATGTTTTTGTAGGCACTCGCTCAGATAAATTTCCCGGTTGACGGTTGGGTCGCAATGTAAACGTTGCTCTTCAAACCACAGGTACAGATGGCCTGCCACACCAGATATTTCTTCGCGAACTTTGACATTTTAATGTGCTTGAAAATATTTGCAACCTTTCCCCGTCCGATTTCCGTAGAAAATTCCTGTCCAAGAAGCTGTTTACAGGCTGCCTTGTCGTACCACAAAATCAAACTTCGTCAGCATCGTCGTGTACAACTTTCTCGATCGTGCTTTGGCCGACGTGTTTTGTTTATTGTCGCGATTTGGAGTCATCACTTTCTTGTAAGTCGACAGTCCAGCTCGTTTTTAAGCTTTATCCACGGTTGAAGGTGCCAATCCCAGCTTTTTTGCGACATCTCGGACGGGGAGGTTGGGGTTCCGCTCGAAACAGCGGGCAACTCTTTTTGTCGTCGCTGTGGCCTCCGGTTTTCGATTTCCCCCCGATCCAGCTTTCCTGGCTGTCGACAAACATTCACCGAACACTTTTAAAACGATGGTAACAGTTGATTCAACAATTTCGCCAACTTGGCGTGAGAGAAGTTAGGATTTTCGCTATGCACGTGCAAAATTTTGATGCGTTGCTTCTGTTTCTTCGAAGACATTTTCGTAACTGAAGTGCTAATCTCAAAATCCAAATAGAGGCATGATGCTACACGCACACATGTTCAAAATTTTGATCAAAACATTCCTAAGTATGGTGATTAAATAGAATTTTTTCCATTTATGACCATTTGTTTTTAGATTAAAAATTATAAATAGTTTTAAGATAATCTGTGGTGATTTGGACCACTAGTGGAGACAAACTAATAGTCAAACTTAATATTACTGGATTATTGTAACCACTCACAAACACATTTTGTGATTACAGCTTCGAGCTACTCACAATAAAAAAACGAGTTTGCTACCCAGGAAAAAACCAAAAACTAGCTTCGCCAAAGAAAACGCAAAGAATTTGAATGCTACTGAACACGAATGTCAGTACCCCAGGGCGGCGCACAGTGATTCCATTCCATACAAAAGGCGTAAAAAAGTCTAAAATGGAATTTCCATGGCTAAGTTATGTGTTTCCAAGTAATTTTGTGCCGTTGATTTCAAATATGTTATCTTAATTGTCGTATTAGGTCACACTTCCGAGATCTGGCCATTTTAAGGCCTCTTGGAGTATCCGGAACATCCGATGAAATGGTAAATTCATTAGTCTCGTCCTAAAACATTACGGTTCTTTTTAAAACCGTTTGTACGTAAAATGTAAGAAGCAAAGCGATGTGGAGAACAATGTGCAGCTCTATTTGAGCGTGTTATGGTCTTCCGGAAGTTCCAGAACATTCGAAACCAAATAAGATAATTCAGCAATTCGAAACCAAAAGGATGAAGTGGATCTTAGACTTCTGCAAAAATAGGAAGGTTTGTCCCTTTTCAAAGAATATATGACTCGAAATTTTCATTTTGTCATTAGGGTGTTCCATATTAAAATAGGGTGGTCCAAATAACGGTTTTAAGAAAATATATATTATTCAAAAAATTATAACTTTTGACAGATTTTCATTTTCTTTTATAATGAACGTTTATTTAAAAAAATTAGTTATAGTTTTTTGAATTCACATTTATATGAAAATAAGTCTTATTATTTAAATCTATTATAGAAATGTCCAGTTTTTATTGTTTTAATGTTGACTACAAGTTTCATGTAAAATTCAATTAAGGAAACTCAGAATATTCAACGTTAAGTTATTTTAATGATTGTTATGATTTATCCCAATATGTGTGTTCATTTTTTTATTTTTGAATAAGAAGTTTCGTAACACACATACAATACCTACACACATACACACACAGAAATTCAGTTCATTGAGTTGAGTTCGTTGTATATAACAGTCGGTTTTCCAGGCTTTGGGTTAAAAGACGGATTTCTAAGATTTAACTTCCTTGTAAGAGAGGGTAAGACGACCGTAGTAACTTAGTATAAGATCTATGTATTTACCAATTTCAAGGGTTTCATAGACATTCCAGAATTCTTGCCTCCCAGAACCGTATTTGCGCAAGTTTGCGCAAGATGAAACACAAATTTTCGGAAAGCTGGTAAAAAAATCTTTAAAATAAGCCTATTGTGGCGTATGTGCTCACATTTGAAAACTTAGTTGAAGTTTTTTCCGATGCTCCATACATTTTCCAGGACCTCTTTTACGTAGTATGCTGCGTTGATTTTTACACCCTTATCAATCAAAAGTAGTGATAGACGACCTTTCGCAGAAATCGCTCCTCAAAACATGACCGCAGTATGATTTTGGAAGCATTGAACTACGCGAATTGAAGAAGGGATATCCTGAATACTCGTTGCATAGACCCTTTCATTTATAACGTTGAAGCTTTGCTGCAATACGAAATCTTTCTCATCCGAAAACACAATCATGGATTCACCGTGCCGACGAAGTAATTTGCGTTAACGAATGACTCTGTTCTTCTTGTTGGCTTCCGAAAGTCCATGAATTTTTCTTTTCTTGAACGACACCAATCTCAAGTCTTCTTTGAGAATTGATCTGATAATTTTTCCTGTAGACATTCATATCCTGAGCCAATTTTAATGAAGAACGACAAGGATTTCGGCGAATTCGTTCACGCACTGCCTTCACAAGCCGTTTGATACGATGAAGCGATGGTTCCCTCGTCTTCCATCTTTTCAACGTCCGGTCGATTAATGTGCGGCATATTCCTTCCTTCCGTGTCTCGGCCAGTATCTGGTTGGGTCGCTTTCCCGCCACATGCAACTGCAAAATCCGTTGTCTTTTGAAATCCATATTTTTCTTAAGCCCTTCCTGTCGACGAAATCTAGCAAACACTAGTTTGTTTACATATGAATCAGTTTTTAATATGCTGGCAACCCGATGGCTCTTGCGATAGCTAGAAGAATTCCACACTGAAAAAAAAAAAAGTGTCACTTATTTGGGCCTACCCTGTAGATAGTATCGACACCGTAGCTGTCGAACTCGTCACACAAGTCATGGAAGTTCATAGTAAAGCTGGCTTTCATATCCGGAATTGGTTCTCTAACAAGGAGGAAGTTATGGAAGCAATAGGGGAGATCCATCCCGCAGTAGTGAAACATTTTACTATCGACCAAGAATGTGGCGGCGAGTGATTGTTGGGATTGATTTTTTTATTCGCTTTGAACTTCCGTGACAATTAGGAGACTATCTTGACCGGCGACGTTGTTCCAACAAAATGACAACTGCTTAAAATAGTCCTACTGTCAAAGTTCGTTACAAGAATGAACTGAATCAGCACAGCTTGCTGGTAGGAGGAGATTTTCGCATAGCTTACTACAAGTTTTATTTCGTTTCACGCTAAGTTGATTATACTCAAATCAAATGATTATACCCAAATCGAAAGGTAAATTATTACTCTTGAAATCCTTCAAAACGTCTAACGTTTCATTCACACATACTCTCTATACTACAGCAAGCAAACAAGGATGGATTTCATGAAAATATTACAAGTGTCAGTAAATTCTTGTAATAACTTTATGTTGCTTCATCTTTTGAACCTCTTTTGTTATCAAAACTAGTTCAGTTTGAAATTAAACGAAGGAAAATGTTATTGCCTTTTTAAGAAAGAAAAATCCAGAAACTCTGGTGTTCGGACGTTACTTTGAGTAGTTTCCAATTTTTTTTCAAAACAAAAGACCTTATTGGTTGAAATTTGTGTGTGTCCATCAGAAAAACCAGTTTCCGGATCAGCGACTATTGATCCGAGTTTCATATGTATCTTGCTCTCAAGAATTTAGTAAATCAGGTTCAACAAACGTTATGGGTTAACTGTAATGGGATTACTGAACGATTTGATTTGTCATTTTGGGATCAACAAATTTATGAACATATATTTTAGATACAAATGCCATAGTAATTTTCTCTTTTATAAATATTATCATTATTACACAAACATTTAATGATAATCCAGGGAAATGGGAAGGATCATCATCGCACCCAATTGAGGACATTCTGATGCTATATAGCCCGTTCGTTTAACCAATTGTAATAAGGATTGCTGTAGGGAGATTCTTCATGTCCCATGGTTTAAATAGCGGAAACCCAAAAAAACTCGATTCATAGCCAACAAAACAAACAGGGACAACTGTAACAACAACGAATACTTCACCAATTCTCAATAGTGATTAAGTTACTCAACATGCACTAAACAAAGGAATCGGGATACACTACAATAGATCAAATTATTGGTCGCAGTGCACAGTGGTCCAGAATGTGATTTTAACTGGAAAAATACATTTTCAGCCTAAGTTTGAAGATTTGGAGAAAAATTGTCTTCCACAAATTCGTTTTCAATATCAAGGCGCTTCTTTTGGTGTGACCGCATACTAGGGTGGTCCTAATTTTCAGAGAAATCTAAAATTTTACTTTCTTTTCTGCAGAAACACAAGCCATATATAATTCGAAAAAATATGTACATAAATAATTTCATGCAACTTTGATGATATAACTTTTTCTGTACCTTTTCATATGACCGAATTAGAGCATTTTTCCCGGTGTCCTTACAGAAAAAAAAACAGTTTGTTGCTTTAACTTTTTTATATCAAATTTGCCAACAACGTAAGCGAATAATTAACTGTGTTCTTATAGAATTACGCACTTTTCAAATGTATTTCACTCAATTTAAAAAAAAAATTATCTATTTTCAGTTTTCAGACACGATATGCGGCACTAAAAATTCTTTCAAATGCTGATAAGAAATATTTTTTTAGTTAGCCCCAACTATAAAAACCAACATTTGAAAAATGCCTGTTTTGTTTATAAAAACCAGAATAACTTTTGTTTGACATACGATAGAGACAATTTCAGCACACCAAAAGTTGTAACTCTTATTGGTCTAGAATCATTGGGAATACAGCTTTGCTGAAAAACTTGAAATAAAAAAGTTACAGCAAAATAACTGATTTTTATAGGGACACCTTATGCTACGTAGGAATCAATTCTCTAATTTGGTCATATCAAAAGGTACAGAAAAATTTATTCCATAAAATGTGCTTAAAATTATTTATTCTACAATAAGAAAGTTGGATTTTAGATTTCTCTGAAAACTAGGACCCCCATAGTTTTCAATCACACCAAAAGAAGCGCCTCGTTATTGGAAACAACTTTGTGTAAGTCAATTTTACTCCAAAACTTCAAACTAAGGCTGGAAATTTATCTTGCCAGCTAAATTCGCATTCTGGACCATTGGACGCATTCTGGAAAATAAAAATGGTTCAACCTGTTGTTGGAAAGGGTTTCTCTATATTCCTGTGGGAACGTATAAGTGATGTTGCCTATCGATCTACCTAACCCGCTTTTGGCCCTTCATACATTGGCATGATTCATATAATCACTGGTTATTAAAATTTGATCTAGTATAACAGAGAAACTAGAGTTGAACTTAGATTCCGTGCAACGATGGGTGGTAGCATCAAAAATTTAATTTTCATCCACTTGCGTGAAGTTAGAAAAGTACTTATGCGAAATTTACACATTTAAATTATAAAAGTTCACCCAATAAGCAGTTTATGTCCTGCCATTAAAGGTGACCCCAATAGGTGGGTAACAGCAATGTGATCTAAATTGAAAACAAAACATGAACTCCATCACATGTGACGAATCGGTTAGCAAAATTCAATTTCATTTTAAGTTAAAAAAATTTTCAAAACTTGTAAAACACTCAAAGACTCTGCCACATGCAAGTTGTTCATTCAAAAATGCCCAATGAGTGTGCAGTGTAAAAAACACAGTGTGGAGGACCGACAAGCTCAAAGCATCCTTTGTTCAGGTTGAGTATTTTAGTCACATCCCACTGAAAAACAAAAGCTATCAAATGACAATAAAGTATCCCAGCAAGCCGGCTCCCAAGCACGAGAAACTGGGAGTTTGTTTGTGTTGAACTTTCCCATTTTGCAATTTGCGAGAAGGACGAACGAAGATAAGGGAATGATGAGTACAATGGCGATTCCTGGTGTAAAGTTGACCTGACTGGTAGAGCTTTGGCCCCGGAAGTGGAAAACATCTGGATGACGTATAAAATATGTTTTGTTGATGGGTACTTTGCTCAAGCAGTTATGAGGAACTTGTCTGATGCATATCATGTGATCGTTGCATGTTTAGAGTTATGTGTCGCTCATATTATGCCTTTTTCTTGATGTTGTCATCAGGATGGAAAGGAATCAAAAGACAAAAAGTAAGTTATAGAAGTTTGTTTTGTGGTTGAGTTTATTTTAATCTTATTTTGACATAGGACTGCGTCTACAGTTTCAGGCAGGGACAGTGATAGAATTTTGCTTGGAAAGTTGATCTGTATGCCACCACATCACACCATTGCTACCCATCATTTTCTCAGGTCGCTGTCACCGATGAAAATCAATCGGAGTACCCCCAAATCAAAACCGGTCATGCCACTAGTCAAACTCATGCCAGGCCGGTAAGCTTTTTTTTCATAATACTTCAATGAGTGGCTTAAAATGGTTATCTTTGTCAATGACGATGTAATGTTTTTAACAATATTTTGAAAAAGAAAACAAATTTTGAGGCTGAAACGTCCTATAAAAACAATAATATTTATTTTCATACAAAGCTTGAGCTGAAAACCCACGCTGAAAATGTATCTTCGTAAAGTAGCTTTCACGCGTTTTGTAAACATGGATTTTGTATATAGAACAAATGTCTCGTATATTGTATGAAACATTCATAATGCTTTTAGTCCGGTGAAATGCTATCATTACACCTTTTTGTAAAATGCACGAAATGAATTTCGTGAAGACTAGCCAATCGCTGTTTCTCTTTTATACCGTACTCATGCATGATGGTGTTGCTGCTGGTATGGGCGGGAATAATTTATCCATCCCAAAATAAAAATTAGAGCGCTGTTGAGAGCTATAATTTCATGCTCATTAAACAAGCTTGTTCTCACGAGTCAGCACCTATAAAAATTCAGGTTCGAATCCAATGTCAGAAACATTAAAAAGACAATTCCACGCGGTTGCTTTTTTTTGTCAATTACATTTCGAGTCGATAAAGTAGATCTGCCAGTCCTTCACGTTTCTTTTTAATTTGTGACCAAATATACGTAGCTCTTTGTATTGTTTACGTACAATTTACGAATGTTCTTTCTGTGTCAACAAAAGTTTCCTGCTTTTGACAGTTGCGTTAGTACCATTAATTACGAAAATATCTTCATAATAAGTACATATCTGTTTCGTTGCAGAAAACAACGAATAGATTTGTTAGTTCTAGCTTCGATTTCGTAATATAAACCAAAATTAATTTTCAGTGTAAGGCTATTTTGCATTTTGAATGCTTTTTTAACAAGACGTATTTAAATGTTTGAAATTCTACTTAACAACAAATCTGATGATTGTAAATATAATGATTGTATATTGTTAGGTCCTCCCTTAGCTCAGTCGGTAAAGGCGCAGCTACAGAGCAATATGATGCTGGAGGTGGCTCGGTCTGGTTCAGGAATTTTTCGATAAGGATCAATTCTCGACTGATTGGGCATAGAGTATGATTGCACTTGCCACACAATCATATTAATGAAAAAATGGTACCTGGCATCGAAAGTTCTCAATTAATAACTGTGAAAGTGCATTAAGAACACTAAGTTGAGAGCAAGCAAAACGCGAATTGTGAAAGCAATAAGCTTGAAATCCATTTTCAGTTTTTATTCAAAAGAGCTACTTTAAAGTTGAGTTAAACAATCAAAGAAACCTTGAAATTACGTGGCACTTTTTTTTTGTACCATTTTAAGCAGACCTTGCTTAATTTGAAGTTATTCAATTTCAAAGTCCTGCTTGATTTTTAAGAATGATTTCACATTTTTCAAAGTGCAGCAAGCTGCAGCAATTTCATCCAACCTCATGAAGGCGCACGTAGCTGATGATATTAATATCATTTGAAAGTGTAAAATTATTGTGATTTTAGCCTCATAGATGCATGTTTCCTTTAGGAAATTTATTGGGAAGAGCTTTTTTTTGGTGATCTATTTAATTTGGAAATGGCTCAATAGGTGGTGCAAGCTGGCATGTAACGTGTTTTTTTTATTGATTGCTTCCAACATGGCATATCTAGTGGAAAGAAAAGTTACCGCCTTGGGCAAAGTTCTTCAGTTGGTCAAGGCCTTCTAGTTGGTGGATAGTTGTCCAAAATAGGCTCAATACGCGGCGCTGTTGTACATATGAATATCTTGTACAAGCTGCATCTTGCGATTCTGGTCATATAGGAAGATGCCGTCTTCGAAAAAAAACTTTGCTTAAGCTTCGAACATTTTAAGTGGTCTGGATCACTCGTTGAACATTTTTCTCATTTCAATGTCCATTATCGTCCGAATAATATTCTCCACCTTCCTGTCTCCAGAACCTGTCCTTCTGAACAACTTTGCTCAAGTTTTTAACTAAAGCTTGCTCCAGATAGAATTGGAACAAAATCAATTGCCTGTATTTCAGTTATTTATTATTGAATTCAAGATCTTTTTTTATACAAATGTAGCGTTTTCTTCATACTTTTTAGAAAAAATACGGATAAAATTATTCGTCACGGTTTCGAAAGAATTCTCGAATTTTTCCTGTAACACGGCTCATTAGGCGGCGCACACCTTCTTCGTCCATCGTTTTAGCTATCTTATTCCACCAGGTCTTCATCTGATTGATGTCTTTGGCAACCTTTCCCTTTGCCTTGAGTCTCCCCTTCATGATTGCCCAGTATTTCTCAATACGGCGGAACTGGGGGCAGTTGGGTGGGTTAAGGTTTTTCGGAACAACGTGGACCCCTTTCTCTGCATACCATTCTTGAACGACTTTGCTGTAATGACAGCTTGCCAAATCTGGCCAAAACATTACGAGATGGTCGTGGGATCGAATGAACGGCAAAATTCGTTTTTGGAGACACTCTTTTTGGTATAGTTCCGACGTCATTGTCTTATTTGTAACGAAAACTTTCGTTTTTTTTTTGCCACAGCTGCAAATGCCCTGCCAAATCATGAATTTTCGTGCAAATTTGTCGGCAAAAACAAATTTAAATTTGGCTGGAACATCCTCCGAGCCGTTGCCAAGTAAAATTTTTGACCTGGGATCTGCCTGAAGTCAGCCTTGACATAGGTTTCATCGTCCATCAGAAGACACCCGTCGAACTTGGTCAGCAGCTGGTCGTATAGCTTCCGAGCACGGATTTTGGCCACACTATTCTGTTTTATGGTCCGATTTGGCTGTTTGCTAGCTCGATACGACTTGATTCCTTCCCGGAGTCGAGTTCTCCTCACGGTACTATGGGCAGCACCGAATTTTCTGGCCAAATCACGGTCCGACAGATTGGGATTCCTCTTAATCGTCTTCAAAATCTTACCACGCAGTTTCCGGTCGACAGTTCCACTCCGACGATTGGCTTGAGGCTTCCGAATCGTCGTTAATGTTTCCTTATACCGTTTGATAACGCGCCGTACGGTATTTCTGGGCAATTTCAGCTGTTTAGCTAGCCTAGAAGCAGACCACAATGAATTTTCCAAATAATTGTATACGTGAAGCTGACAAAATTCCCGACACGTGGGCGCCAAGAACTTCCAAATCCGTCCACCAGGAGCGCCACAATATGAGCAAAAGTTTGTTCCAATTCTAAATGAAGCAAGCCTTATCTAGTTGGTCGAAATCATTACATAAACTTGATCAAAAGTTCTCTATTTTTCATGCATACTCGCGCCGCGTAGTGACCAAATTATGAACCATACTCTCAACCTTATAAACAATATGACTTAATGAACAACTTTTCTGAAGCTAAAATATTCCTTGGTGATCGGGATCATGATATAAATTTTTTGAAAATACTTTATTTTTCATGCGCACTAGCGCCAGAAACTGACCGAATTTCGAATCATACTCTCCACCGTGCTCTTTTGAAAGACATTGCTCAAGGTTCGAAATTTCTAGGATCACTCTGGATCACTACATAAGTTCCTTTAAAAATTGAAGGATACCCACCAGTGACCAAACTCTGAAACATATTTTCCATCTAATGAAAGTTTTTGACAACTTTCTTGAATGTTCGATCTTCCTCGGTAGCTGGAATCACGATACAAAGTAATTGAAAACATTATGTTCTTCGTGCGCACAAGCGTCATGAAATTATAGAATTTAACACAAAAAAATTAAGTTAAGGTTAAAACATTCAAAGTGGTCAGAACGACGATACACACTCCATACTATCCACCTCCTGAATGTCCCTGACCGGCTGAATAACTTTGCTCGACTTTTGAACTTTTTAGTTGGTTGGAATCATTACATAAACTCAATCAAAAGTTCTCTCTTTCCCATGCCCAATAGAGCTACGGTGTGATTGAGTTCTGGATCAAACTCTACGTGTTATAAAAGTGCTTGATCTTTTGACCAACATTTCTGAAGATTCGATCTTTCTAGGTGCTCTTGTTTACCATATAAAGTCATTGAAGATAATCTATTTTTCTTGCGCAAGCACTACAAAATGACAATATGTTGAACCATACTCTCCACCTTTTAAATGTCATTGAAATTTTGGAAAACTTGGCTCAGGTTTGAATTTTCGAGGTAAACTGGATCACTTTAAAAACTCCTTCAAATATTCTATCTTTTAGATGCCCACTAAAGTCATGTAGTATCAGAATTCTGAACCATGTCTCCACTTTCTGAATGTCCTTGACCATCTGAGCAACTTTCCTCAAAGTTTGAACTTTCTAGATTTCAATAATGCCCACTTTTACATGACATCTAAGGCCATATTGTGACCGAATTCCAAACCATACATTACAGTCCCCAGAAACCCTAGACTTTCTGACTAACTTTCTTGAAGGTTCGATCATTCTAGGTGGTCGGGATATCGATACAAAGTCATTGAAAATACTCTCCTTCCCATGCCTCCTAGCTAAACGTAGTGACCGAATTCCGAACCATACTCTCCATTTTCCGGAAAACCTCGTTCTTCTTAACCATTTTTCTTTAGCTTCTCACTCTTTGAGAAGTCGGGATCATTATATAAACTCCTTGAAAAAAGTTCTCTTATCTTTTACATGCCCACTAGTGCCATGTAAGTATTGACTGAATTCGGAATCATGCTATTCAATTTGAAAGTCCTTGACCTTCAGAACTACCTTCCTGATGGTTCAATTAGTCAAAGGGTCTGGATTACTATAATACACATAATATTTCAGAAATTTTCTCATTTACACAATTCTCAGTTCCGAGCCATATTCTACATCTTCAGAATGCCCTTGATATTCTGAACAACTTTGCCCAGGATTAAAAATTTCTGGTTTTCCAGTATTAAGGGTTATAATATTATAGTGGCTGGGTAGCTCAGTGGTACCCGGTCTGCTTACAGAGCAGATGGTCGGGAGTTCATTCCCAGGCCCATCCTCTTCCTTGCAATTTGTAACCTTTTTTTCTATCACCACTAGGTATAAAATAAAATGCAGGCTAATGCGCTTCCATTGATCGCATCACTTACCGCAGTGAATCTATGATATATAAATAACCTGCCTCACTAAGACAACTATCCTTCTCTTGACAATTGTGGAGACGCAGAGGTAAACAAGGTCTCTAACCAATAATTGTCAACTAATCATCCTTCCCTCCCTCACCGAAGACCGTGAGGACGAGTCCGGCGCCGGTACTGTTCTATAAATAGAATGAATTAGTGAACTTGTACATTGCAGATGTAAATCACCTCTCAAGCTCCATCTATTTGGTTCTCTGTGCAATTACACTAGTTCTGTTCAGTAACGAGAATAGCAACTACAAAACGCACGGGTTATAAAAAAAATTGACTTGACTTTGTGTTAGATAAGTCAATACTATTGACTGGTATTCCCTTACAGTGCAAAATGGACGCAGTCTGATACCACTGTCATTTCGCAAAAACTGATAACAAGTTCTTTTCTGTGGTTTAATTGTTCAATCGGGTTTAATCGTTTCCAAAATGCGTGGACATTTAGCGCAACAAAGTCGAAATATTGGCCACAAATGGTGTACAGAATCCGGGAAAATCACAGATAAAATTGGCAAAAATGGAAGGAGTAAGTGAGAAAGTCGTGCAAACAGTGATCAGTAGCAAGTTCAATGAGCATAACACGTTTGAGAATAATCCGGAATCGGGTCGAAAAAAAAGATCCTGATAACCCTCGTTTGGTAAGACGTAGCAATGAAGGCATTTGGGCATAAGAAGAAGTCTCAAAAAATTTGGAACTTTGGAGTCCAAAGTTCATCGTGCCAAAGAACGATTGAATCTTTGAACCTGTAAGAAGCATCGAGTGCGTCCAGGGAAGTTCTGCAGATAACTTCAGTGAAATTTTTCAGTGAATTTCAGGGATGTTTAGCATAGAATTTCAAGGAAGTTGTGCAGAGAACTTCAAGGAAGTTCTGTAGAGCTTCAGGGTAATTTTGTAGGTTACTACAGGAAAATTCATAAGATAATTTCAGGGATCTTCTGCAGAGAACATCAGGGAAATTATACAGAAAATTTCAGGGAAGTTGTGCACAGAACTTCAAGGAAGTTCTGTAGAGAACTTAAAGGAAGTTATCCAGTGAACTTCAGGGTAGTTCTTTAGAGAACTTCAGGAAAATTCTGCAAAGACCTTCAGGGACAATTTTCAGTGAACTTTAGGGAGGTTCTCAGGAGAACTTCAGGGAAGCTCTGCAGAGAACTTCAGGCGAGTTATGCAGAGAAAATCAGGTTTGCATGTAATTGGATATTGATATACAAGGATAAATCAAACTTTTAAACCAGTTTAATGTAAACATTTGTGTTTGTCATGTTTCTCTGCAGCACCGTTTTGCTCTTAATAGATTCGGCAAAACAATGACGTTGTCAAATATTGCTTACCCTTATATGAAATACATGCAAAATTAACATCTCTTACCTTGAAGACCCATGAGAAAAGCGGTCTTTTTAAAATTCCCATTTACTTCTCAACAATATTTTGAATAACACAAGGAATCCAGTAACAGTTTAGTACAATCATAATTTTTTTTCAGCAATTTGGAATGTGCTTCTGAAAAAGAAGGATGCTCATTTCCATTATGCAGCAAAACAGCTTTCAAACTTTTTGACGAGCTATTGATCACTAGCGGCCACTCTTTCGGCTCGTGTTTTAGGCCTATTTCGTCAAACAAGCCACCATTATCATGACTAAAATAAGACTCATGCCACTTCCATTGTGTAGTAATTTGAACGTCAACATCGAGAAGTTCCCATTATTTGAGACGTAAAACTTTCCTAAAGTTCTCTGCAGAACTTTCCTGAAGTTCTCTGCAAAATTTCCCTGCAGTTCTCTGATAAACTTTCCTGAAGTTTCATGAAAACTTCACTGAAGTTCACTGAAGAAGTTCCCTTAAGTTCTTTGAATACTTCCCTGGAGTTTTCTGCAGAACTTCACTGAAGTTCTCTGAAGAACGTTATTGAACTTTGTTCCATGAAGTTTTTGATGGACTTACCCGAAGTTTGGTAAAAACAGCTCTGAAGTTCACAGCTAAAAGCATTCCTGAAGTTCTCTGCTGAACTTCTCTGTAGTTCTCTGAAAGACTTTTCTAAAGTTAACTGCAGAATTTCTCTATAGCTCTCTGAAGAATTTCTCAGAAGTTCTCTGCAAAACTACTCTGAAGTTCTCTGAAAATTTTTTCTGAAGTTCTCTGAAGAACTTTCAATAAGTTCTCTGAAGGACTTACCCGATGTTCTGTGGAGGGCTTCTCTGAAGGACTAACCCGAAGTTGTTAGAAAAACGTACCAAAAATACCCATATTGGGGTAATCAGTCTCTTATGTGCACTAGCGATAAACAACCATTACATAGTTCACAGGCAGACCGTGCCACGCAGTTAATTCATTCTGAACTTTGAATTTGACCGTCTGGAAGACCAAGATTACTAGAATTTCTACATTATCTAGATATCAAAATACAGATGTTACAAAAAATTCACATGAACACGTAGCGAACGAATTCTGATCTAATGTGTACACCATTCAAAAAGCACTGACCCCTCGAATGTCTATTTTGAAGATGCCATCTTGCTATATGTCAGTAATATCAAGGTCCAAATTATACAGTTAGTTGACACGCACATTAGCGCCACGGAATGAGATAATTCTGAACTGTTGAGTCAAGCGTCTGGAAGATTATAACTTTCCTGAAAACAGTAAAGTTAAACACAATCTAGACCTTAAAATACAGGTAATACACAAAGTTCACATGTACACTAGTGCCACGTTGCGGACGAACTCTGAACTATAGTTAACACCATCCGCAAAGCTTTAATCAACCAAACATCTTTGTCGATGACACCAACTTGCTATATGTCAAGGATCTCGAGATTCGGGTTATAAAGTAAGTTTACATGCACACTAGTGCCACGAAGTGAGATAATTCTGAGGTTTACGTTCGTTTTTGTGAAGGCCTAGATCTTTTGAACAACTTTATTTATTTATTTCACAAATAAAATTCAACTGACAATGGTTGTCTCACCTTGATTATGATTATTATATGAAGGATCATGAGATATTTTCTGATGAAACAACACAGGTCAGTGCCCATGTATCATTTGAGAGTACCATCAAGGGAATCCGCGCATGCCGGGGTGTTTACTGTACTATGCTGTGTTTTTTGATAAAATATGCTGCCTTTCAACGGACATAACTATTTCTGGTGAAGAAGGATCGACACATTTGTGCAAAATTATTTGCTAAAGTCTGAAAAATTCAAAAAACATGCTTTTGGAGCATTCAAATTAGAGCTGAGGCAGTTACATGAGTGAATCTCAAAATATATCAGAATTTAAATTTTTGATGCCAATTTGTGAAGAAAACTGCAAATCGCATGCAGTCAAAATACGATATTTAATGGTTTTGGGACCCAATTTAACGGAAACTGGCATGGAGCTCTGGGTCTCAAGACTGTTTTTTTGGATTTTGTCGACCAGTGTAATTCATATCTAGATTTATTTCATTTATCAAACAATCTCTTAGAGCTGACTTTTGCAATTATGAGTGGTTCTACTTTGAGCCAGTCTCAAATCCATTTTCACCCACAACAGATAAACGTTTTCGTCGATTATTTCCTTTGCGGGATAGTAAGGCCACGGAGATAAAAAAAAACTACCTCACCATTACTCTCAGCCAACAAAGCAGGTTGAAAAATTTCAATCCTAACAGAAAGTTACTTTCCCAAGCATCGATCGATTCCATTCATAAATTCCAACAACCATCATCGATAGGTTTACCACGAAACCGAGGCTCCATAGAAATTTGGAAAATTGTTAACGTGCTCTTGAATCCCAATCCATCGCATAAAATGTACCTTATTCAAAAACACACAGCCACATCCAACTTTGTCTGCCACTATCCGGAATTGGTGAAAAACAGCTCTCAAGCCAGTAGTTTAGGGGAATGCATTGCTCTGCACATTTTTGCCCTGTCCTCCAATACGTGTTTGCTAACTTCGGTTGCAATCGTAGTTTAAGCGCACAAGCAAATCGCAATCCCCATCTTGCCGGTGAGAAACGAAAAAAAAAGAAAGGTCCGTAAAAATACGTGCAAAAGTGGGAACCATCACGGTGCAGCCATACATTTCGTAAGAGTAGGTTACAAAGTGTGTACGACTCGCACACTCGAAATCCTGTAAAATGCTGAACAAAAAATGCAAAGAAAAGTAGGTTGCCCATACGTACCTGCTACTATCAGCAAACAGAGTATCGGGAGCCGTAAATCCATAACCGCTGGGAGCCACATATTCGGTTCCGTTTTTCCAACCGGAGGGAGGTGCTACCTGTTTCACTCCTTTATCATACGATGATGGTTGCTGAGGTGCCTTTGCTTGGCGTATGCATACGAGATAGCTTCCCACTGACGACGACGACGCCGACGCCGGCTGACTGGCTCGCTTGCTGGAACACTTTGCTGTTGGTGGTTGGCTGGGAAACTGCTGCCCACTTGGAGTCGACGGTGACTCCTACTACCAACGATGAATCGAAAAACTGCGAACGAGATATGCTTACACCACCCTCACAGAACAAACCAACCGGTGTGCCGTAAAGTTCACAAAAGGTGCAGCCACTGACTAGCACCTCATTCACTGCACAACACTTCTCCTTCTCCTCCCCTGCTTCTTCTTCCTCTTCTTCTACTTGTATTTATGCCTCACTTCAACGTTGGATTCTCCCGAGGTAGTTTTCCGAGAACATACCGTTGGATAATCTGCTTCCCAGCTTACGGGTCACGAAACACGCCCGGTCGAAGACGAGACGAGAGGGCCGAGGCAACCACCGCTTTCCTATTATTATTGTTATTTTCCACTTTCCGTTAAGCGCTTTCTCACTGAACACGCTCACTTTATTTTATTTTCACTGCTTCTCTTATTTTTTTTGGGGTTGCTAACTTTTTTTATTTCTTCCGCTGCGTTGGTTTTTATTCTCAATTTTCTCGCTGGAATGCCTTTGCTGACTCTGGCTACTGATGTGGTTGTGTTTGTAAACTCATTTCCACTTTACACTTTTATCAGCGCCTGAAATGGTGGAGATGAGATAGAGAAAGGAAAAACATTAGAGATTCTTGTTAGGGACATTTCAGATATTAGCTCGGTTTCGGTTCGTAGGATGAATATGGCTGGAGAGTGAAGTTTATTCAGTTGGGATAAATTTGTGGAAAACTAAGACTAATCCGTAACGCTGGTAGATCGCCACTGAACCTGTTGGACCGAAAGGTATATATTTGTTCTTGTAGTCAACTAAAAATATCTTAGTCTTTATTACCTTTTAACGTTTTATTAACAGTGACAGTACTCGGAGCCACCGAGGCACCGAGGCACAAGGGGACAAATTTTGCTAAAAAAATCGATAACTCAAAAAATAATTAACCTTGGACACATGATGTCTTCGAAATATTTATTTAAAACTATAAGATCTACCCTTGGTTTTTGATGGTCACTAGGGTGGCTCTCTTATGCTCGTAATATTTATTTTTATTCTTTATTCTGATGATTTAGTATTTTTTTTTTGCTTGCACAAAATTGTCGATATTTTAGTTTAATGCAACATTGATGTAGAAGTTTTAGTTCTATCTCATCTACAAATTGTTTTATAACAGTTTTTCTACACAAAAACATAAGCGTTCACGAACATGAAAACGGACCGTGAACTAGTTCACGTTTTCATGATTTTGTTCTCGAATTCATGATTGCTGTCTACGGATCCGGGCGCGGATTTTTTTCCGTGTTTCAATCCATAGGGTGGGACTTGAAAAACTTTTTTTTTTGCAGTAATATTGTTTATTTCAATTTGAATTTGAAAACTTTGTGAAGATTATTTTTAGGGCATTATATGACGAACATTTTGAAAGTACAAGAGTTGCTAGTTATTGTATAAAAAAAGTTGTAGAGGTATCAGTGTCTCATTGATCAACTCAACTCGACACTTGTCACTTGTCGAGTCGAGCAAAATTTTGCATTTCAGAAGTCGAATGAATCTGATCGAGTCGGCAATCAAGTGTAAGTTTTAAAATTTCTTACTCTTGTTTTGTGAATTGAATTGCAATTTGAAGTACTTTTCGAGGAAGTTATTATGTGGACTTATGTCGATATCTATTTCAAAGATAATTCAGAAGAGGAGTTATTATCTAGTTATGACTGTCTAATATATGTCTGAATATAGCTATAAACAGCATTATTTCTTAAAAAAAAAATAACATTCAAAGGTTGCTGAATAGATAAGCAGTGATCGTTCTCACTTCAACGATTTTATCTCAAAGTTCTCTGGCCTTCTTTTCAGCATTCAAATTTTATTTATTTATTTTTTTATTTTTTTTATTTTTATGTAATTTTGAGAGTCACTCTGTTATGTTGTGTTCGTGTTTCAGTTTGTCGAAAGTTGTCTCTGTGTTTCAAATTATCTGTCAATTAAACAAATAAAAATTTATGTTTCTTGGCAACCACGAACATTTTTGACGTTTAGTTGTCGCACACTTATGTATCATCTAAATCACATTAGTGCAAAAGAGCGAGAAAAAAAATGATTCGTGTGAGTGGTGCCACGAACATGAATTTTAGCTTTTTATAAGGTGGCGAGTGTGTTTTTTAAATTGTTAACACAAGGTGGCCGAGTGACTTACCCCTTGGGTTTCTCTGAACTCTGAAAGGATTTTTGAAACCTGCTCTGATATATTGATAAAATTCTTGATTTTTGTTTATACTTCTCTGCTAATCTGCAGGGAAGTTTTCTTCCCATTCAAACGAGGAAACCAAAAAATTGTAATTCCTACATTTGTGGTTTCCTTGTCAAGCGGTTAGAGGCGTCATCCGTCGTTCAAGCTATTTTCATCTTTATCTTTATCTCTATCTTTATCATTATCTCTATGTTCAGCTTTATTTTTATGTTTATCAATATCTTTAGCTCTTTCTCTATCTCTATATTTATCTTTATTGTTATCTTTATCTTTATCTTCATTTTAATCTTTATCATTATCTCTATCTCTATCTCTATTTTTATGTTTATCTGTATCTTTATCATTATTTTCATCTTCACCTCTTTCTCTACTTTTATCTTTATCTTTATTCTTATCTATTTCTTTATTTTTATCTTTATCTTTATCTCGATCTTTATCATTATCTTTATCTCTATCTTTATCTTCATCATTATCTATATCTCTTTCTTTATCTTTATCTCTATCTTTATTTTTATCTTGATCTTCATCTTAATCTTTATTTTTATCTTCATCCTTACCTCTATCTCTATGTTTGTCTTTATCTTTATCTCTATCTTTATCTCTATCTCTTTCTCTATGTGTGCCTTTATCTTTATTTTTAGCTTTATCTCTATCTTTATCTCTATCCGTATCTCCATCTTTATCTCTATCTTTATCTCTATCTTTATCTCTATCTGTATCTCTATCTCTATGTTCATCTTTATCGTTATCTCTATCTCTTTCTCAATCTTTATCTCTTTTTTTATCTCTATCTTTATCTTTATCTTTATCTCTATCTTTATCTATATCTCTATACATCTTTTTCTTTATCTTTATATTTATCTCTATCTCTTTCTCAATCTTTATATCTATTTTTATCTCAATCTTTATCTTTATCTTTATCTCTATCTTTATCTTTATCTCTGTACATCTTTATCTCTATCTTTATCATTATCTCTATGTTTAGCTTTATTTTTATGTTTATCAATATCTTTATCTCTATCTCTATCTCTATAATTATCTTTATCGTTATCTTTATCTTTATCTTCATTTTTATCTTTATCATTATCCCTATCTCTATCTCTATTTATATGTTTATCTGTATCTTCATCTTTATTTTTATCTTCACCTCTTTCTCTACTTTTATCTTTATCTGTATTCTTATCTATTTCTTTATTTTTATCTTTATCTTTATCTCGATCTTTATCATTATTTTTATCTCTATCTTTATCTTCATCATTATCTATATCTCTTTCTTCATCTTTATCTCTATCTTTATTTGTATCTTGATCTTCATCTTAATTTTTATTTTTATCTTCATCCTTATCTCTATCTCTATGTTTGTCTTTATCTTTATCTCTATCTTTATCTCCATCTCTTTCTCTATGTTTGTTTTTATCTTAATTTTTAGCTTTATCTTTATCTTTATCTCTATTTGTATCTCCATCTTTATCTCTATCTTTATCTCTATCTTTATCTCTATCTTCATCTCTATATCTATGTGCATCTTTATATTTATCTCTATCTCTTTCTTAATCTTTATCTTTATTTTTATCTCTATCTTTATCTTTATCTTTATCTCTATCTTTATCTTGATCTTTATCTGAATCTCTATCCTTATCTTGATCTGTATCTTTATCTTGATCTCTAACCTTATATATATCTTTATCTATATGTTTATCTTTATCTATATCTAGATCTTTTTCCTTATGCTTATCTTTATCTTGATCTTTATCTGGATCTCTTTCTTTATCTTGATCTTTATCTCTATCTCTATCTTTATCTTTATCTTTATCTTTATCTTTATCTTTATCTTTATCTTTATCTTGATCTTTATCTCTATCTCTATCTTTATCTTTATCTTTATCTTTATCTTTATCTTTATCTTTATCTTTATCTTTATCTTTATCTTTATCTTTATCTTTATCTTTATCTTTATCTTTATCTTTATCTTTATCTTTATCTTTATCTTTATCTTTATCTTTTTCTTTATCTTTATCCTTTTCCTTTTCCCTTTTCTTTTTCCTTTTCCTTTTCCTTTTCCTTTTCCTTATCATTATCCTTATCCTTATCTTTAGCTAAATTTTTATCTTTATCTCCATTTTTATCTTTATCTCTATCTTTATCTCTATCTTGATCTCTATCTGAATCTTCATCTTTATCTCTATCTTTATATTGATTTTTACCTCTATCTTTATCCATATCTTTATCTTTATCTTTATCTCTATCTTTATCTTTATCTCTATCTCTATCTTTATCTCTATCTTTAACTTTATCCCTATCTTTATCTTTATAGATCTTTTTCTTGATCTTCATCTTCATCTTTATCTCTATCTTTATCTCTATCTTGATCTTTATCTATATCTTAAACTTTATTTTTATCTTTATCTTTATCTTTATCTCTTTCTTAATATCAATTTTTATCTTTATCTTTATCTTTACCTCTATCTCTATCTTTATCTTAATCTCTATCTCTCTCTTCATCTCTATCTTTATCTTTATTTTTATCTCTATTTTTATCTGTATCTCTATCTTTATCTTTATTTCTACCTCTACCATTATCATTATCTTTATCCTAATCATTATCCTTAGGGAACGTCCATTAATTATGTCACACAAAAAGTGACTTTTTACCCCCCCCCCCCTCTTTGTTTCGTCTTGTATGGACCCTCAATTTTTTTTGTATGGATCGTCACAATTTCACAAACCCCCCCTCCCCCCTTACTGAGTGACATAATTAATTGACCTTTCCTTATCTTAATCTTTATCTTTATTTGGAGAAGGGAAAAGCCCGTTTGAGTAAAGCTTCAGCTGTGAGATCTTTCTCAAATTGGAGCAAAAACCCTTCTCTTCTTTTCGTATCTACAGAATGTTCCATACCATCCAAATTTCGTTATGATTGGTTAAATATACCTAATGAACAATTCATTTTAATAAACTAACTTGAACTTAAAACAAAAAATCTAACGTGTGTTGTTCTGTGGAGCTGCTAGTAGATACTTTAAAAAATCTTTTTCGATAATTGGAACGAGGAACATCGAATTCAAATTCGTTGGATCGGCGACATATACTTGAAAATGGTCCGCTACGTCCCTAATTTGTCCAAGCGCCATGTAAAGAAAGATACAAAGTCGAGCCAAGTTGACAATAGGGAATATTTATGCTGAGAAGCGACAACAGTCCAGGACAATCAATTTTTGATTGAAGGAGGTCAGAAACAAAGAGTGTTTTTTGAAACATCAGGTTGTATATTCAGTAACTCTAGACCTATCAGTTACTTTTAGCTGAATTGTCACTCCTGATTCTCTGGATACTGACAACCAAAGGGGCTATTCATAAACCACGTAGACTTTTCTGGAGGGAGGGCCAAAGTTTAAAGTCCATACAAAATTTTAAAAAAATTTATGAAGAAAAGTATCAAGGGGGGAAGGGAAGGGGCTCTCAGTTTTTCAAAAAGGAGTCTACATGGCTTATGAACAGGCCCAAACTTAACCTTTTAGAAAAATTTGGAATTTTTTTCTTGCACATAGCTACTTTTTATGCTTCTGATCTATGAAGAAAAATTTTCCAAAAAAATTGGAAATTCCTCTACAGAACTTCTTAAAAAGTCTACTCACATTTCCAAAAGTTTCTTCCTGAACTTCTGAGATGTCCTCTTTTGAGCATCAGGGCGAAAACTCTAAACTTCAGGAAAGTTCGTTCCAGAATATCTGGGAAATTCTTGCTTGAACTTCTAGGAGGCACCCCCTATACTTCTTCATGTTCTTCTGAGTAGTGTCTATCTGGACGTCTTGGAATGACTGAACCTCGACCAAGCTCTCAGGAAAGCGAACGCTTCTGTGTAATTCCAACTAATCTTTTGGGAAGTTTTTTTTCGGAATTTCGGGGAAGTCCTTTGTTTGATGTTTGAGGAATTCCTTCTTCAATTTATAGGCACCGCCCTCTCTGGTAAGTTTCTTCTTGAAATTCGGGAAAATTCTTTTCCAGAGCTTATTACTTCAAAACTTCTTTTAAGTCCCACTCTGAACTCCTAGGAACATTTTTACCGAAACATTGAGAATGTCCTCCCCAGAATTTAAATTGTCTTTAAAATTTGTTGGATGTTTCTTTCTGAACTTATGAACTTTCAAAAACTTTCTCCTGCACTTCAGAGAAGCTAGTCCCTGAATTTCTTAGAAAGTCTTGTTCACACAACTAGGAAGTAACCCCTACAACTCTGGAAAGTTGCAGCTTCTTCCTGAACTTCGCGAGAGCCTCATTCTGAAATTCTTAAATGTTCTCTTCTGATCTCTGGAAAACCCCTCCCCAACGAACATCAGTGTTGAATAACCACTTGTTCAAACTAATTTGGAGAATTTATTAAGCTTCCTTCCGGCGTCGGTGGTGTATTTAGTGGTAAGCGTGACTGCTTCTTGGCACTCCAGTGAGTCTGGGTTCACTCTCAGTCGACGTCGGTGGTTTTTCTGAAGCGAAAAAATCTAGTCACGTCTTCTTTCGGAAGGGAAGTACAGCCGTTGGTCCCGGTTCATAGTCATGAGTTGATAGGTAGGGTCCAGGTGGTGGAGTCGTCTCCCTGGCGTTGATGATTGTCACCATGTGAAGAAATAGGCCGACGAAAAATAAATAAATAAAAACAGAAGAGAAAAGTACAAAAAGCTGAACAATTCCTCAAATTTTTTTTTTCAGTTTTTCAGCATTGATGTTTGTTGGGTCTAGCATTTCTGAAAAATTTCAACTAAACTTTTGGGGAAGTTTCTTTCAAAACTTCTGGGAAGCCCTTTCGTAAACTTCAGACCAGTTCTCTCCAGAACTTCTAGGAAGTATTGTCCTGAACTTTGTGGAAGTTTGATCCTGATTTTTTGTAAAACTATAGGTATTGCTCTTTCTGGTAAGTTTCTTCCTGAACTTCGGAGAAGTTTTTTGCTAAACCTCTGGGAAGTTCCACCTGGAATTTTTAGAAAAAACTCTTGTACCTTTGGAAAGATTCAACGTTCTAAGAAGTCTTCTATTTATTTTTTAAGCATTTCAAGCTTATTGCTTTCACAATTCGCTTATTGCTTGCTCTCAACTTAGTGTTCTGAAAGCACTTCCACGGTTAAAAGTTGGGAGCTTTGAAAGCCATTATTTTTTTTTTTGCATTAGTGTGATTGTGCGGCAAGTAGAATTATACTCTATGTCCGGGGAGTTAAACCTTATGGGAGTCGAGAAATTTTCCTTAACGAAAAACTCCTAGACCAGACTGGGAATCGAGCCCTGCAACCTCTAGCATGGTGTTGCTTAGTAACTGTGCCTTTATCAACCGAGCTAAGGGAGAAGTGAGGTGACCGAAGAATTCCTCTTCCCTAAATTGCTTTTTAAAGCTCTAGGATGTCCTCTTCTGTTTTTCGGGGAAATTTGACGTTAAAATTCTGGGAAAGAATTGATCCAGAATGTTTTGGGATATTCCTGCTTTTACTACTAAGAAGTGCTCCCTATAATTCTGAAAAATCTCTTGCTGATCTTCGGAGAGGTTTTTGTTCCGTATAAGGTTCTGCCTGAACTTGAATAACGTAGTTCAGAAGCTCTGGGAAGTCATCTTCTGAACATGCTACGGTGTATCCTAAATTGCCTAAAGTTTTTGCTACACTTCTAGGAATCAAGTACTGATTTCATAAACTACTTAAAACTTTCTTTGGCTATTCCGACCCAACGCAAACGTGGTCCTAATGAATCGAGCTCTGGGTCAATTTCCTGCAATTTCTGCTTAACATTAGTTTTGCTGGCTCCATGAAAAATTATGATTTTAATATTGTGAAAAGTGCTCCGAAAAGTGTGTGCAAAGTATATTTTTGTCACTAAGAGGACGACCCGTGTAAACATGTTTTATAAGGATGGTCTGATGGATAAGACTGGTCACCAAGTGTCTAGTGTTGTGGTAAAAATTTACCGCCGGGCTCAGTGAAAAGTGCCTTGGAATGATTAGGACTGTAGGCACATATACGTACAGCTGTTAGATTTTCGGAAAGGTAGTGCTTCTTCCACCGAGCAATAAGTTGAATCAGGAACCTTGATAGTGGCAAGAGTGGAAGAGCAAACGATGGACGGCGGTAGTGAAAAATTTAGACTGCGGTAGTAAAGTATGTGAACAACCTGCGAGAAGAGTTTGTAGGATAATGTGACGTGCATAAATTGTGATTCTGGTTTTATTTTGCAATCCGAGATCTTAAAAAAAGAGAAGAAACCCGTGAAACAAAAACTTTTTGTATTGTAAGTGTATTTGAGTTGATAAGAAGGAAGCTTAGTTCCTAAAGAAATTGTTTGTGAAGTTAGCCAACAGCTAGATATTGGTGGTATCTTTTTCTTTAAACAACCCAGCACGAAGATGCGGATTTGCTGTGCGTTTTATAGGTACTAATTGGACGTTAAGATTAAATGCTTTTGTAGCCGAACTAGTAGAATTGTGTTGACTTCCGTCTAGCAGACCATTTACGATTGGGACTGCGAAACAAAACGGTATTGAACTGACCACTGACTTGGTAAGCTCGTTCTATTTTTACTCATTATGTCTAAACGGTTCCTAACAAATGAAGCTATTTGCAAACCATGAATTTGTGTATATATGCGTGTATGTGTGAGTGTGCGCAGAAATGCAAGAAATCTGACAAGTTCTCTTTCAGTACCCGTTCTTATATCTTTAGACATTCTTCTTTTTTCAGAGAGCGAGTAATGGCGCTATAACCATAAGCCATAAGGAGCTAGGATTATAGTTAATGTTAAAGTCCCAACCATTTGAAGAGACATTGAGCATCACTTAACTTTCTTAGACTAGATGCTCCCAACGACCATTTTCGAATACATTTTTGTTCTGTACACCAAACAGAGCATTCTGTTCAACTATTCTCTCCGACTATTCATTTCCTTTTTCCTTTGATATCTACTGAAGGCTACGTGGGTTCCCCGTATCTTCTTAAGGTACATACCAAATCCTCTCTATCACCAACGGTTGCATGGACGTGGCCAGGTGAGCGATCGAGGAGTGTATTCGTGGAGGGTATTGCGTGAAGAAACGTATCGGAAACTGGTTTCGTTTCATGGTGGCATGCAATGTCTTCAACGAATTATTCCTCGTCGTAGCTCCATCCACGAGGTGTGCAAACGTTAATGCTAATGCTAATGCTAATGCTAATGCTAATGCTAACATTAGTTTTGCTGGCTTCATGCCACAAAAGTTTCTGTCAAAGTCCACAATTATTTTAATCTGTTCGATGACTAGAAAATGAGAAGAAAGATTAGACATTTTCATTTAATTCCATCTACCTTTATTGCTCATCTTGACAGATACGCGTATTTTGTTTACAATGTGTGGACTTTTTCAGTGGAGCAGAGGCAAGCACTGAAGGCTTACAAAGTAAAAAGGTGCCCAATCGTGATGACTAGCAAAATTTTACTGCAAAAGTCGTGCTAATGAGCTTTGCGCCAATTTTTGCGAACATTTTCTTACATCATAATAGGTGACGAAACATATGAACTTACTCGAAGACTTTAAACAGCTTCTGGATCTGGTTTTTATACCGCAATGTAAAGGAACGCCATTGTCGAGCATTTCCGGACAAAGAAGGTGTTCAAATTCTTGGAGAAGTATTTGATTTGGCAGGCCATATGTAGTTGTGGTCGAAAATCTCAAAGTTTTGTCTGAACCGGCACTATCAACAAGCATGTGTACGAGAAAGAATGTCTGCAAAAGCGCTCGCTACCGTTTATCAGAAGCCACGACTTTTCCAGTTCTGTTTTGGCCTCAAATTGACCCTCTTGTCACTATGCTAAATCCGATCTGGAATGGTATAAGCTACAAGAGGCCTAATACGTGCCAAAACAGCCAATCTATCAAACTGTCCACTTCGCCCAAAAGAGAACTACTGGGCTCTAGCTAAGCGGAAACTCTTCGAAACTAAAAGAAAGCAAAAGGTACCGATGATTTCAAGAGAAGATGGAGAATCGTCACGGTGGGCGTATCTCAGGATATCGCACGGAACCTGATGGTGAGTGTACCGCAGACTGTTCTAGAATTTTACAGAAAGAAGGATTATTATCTTAATCAACTGTTTCTTATGTAGATATAACTCTATTATTGTTAAATAAACAATCGGTTTCGGAAGTCTTCTGATAAGTAGACGACACTGAAGAAGTTTACACATTATAGCGGATTTACGCGTATCTGTCAAAATAAGCAATCAAGGTATTTGGATTTAAATGGAAATTAGCAAAATACACTTGGCGAGCAAAGTGACGGTCTACTCAATTTATATAGATTGGAGATATATACGTTTACTTTTGATACTTTAGATAGACATTTAATAAATTTACCAAGCATGATTTATATGTTCTACTAAACAACAGGTGAGTGGGTTGAAGGTTGAGTTTTAAATTTGCTTACTTAATCCGAACATATAAGGATCAACACATATTCCAAATCCAACTTCAACTTATGCCCTAACGTTCTTCATTGTTATACCTAAATTTCTTAGCTTTATGTTTTGGTTTGAAACCTTGTACATTTTTCGTTAGATTAAAGATAAAATTACGCACGGAAAGAGCCTGTCGGAATCCATACAATTATGTCAAAAATGTAATTTTCCTTCACCCCAACAAGCAGACGAAAAACATCCTCCATCGATCAAGCCATTCCTCGAATGACCCCATTTGACGATTGTAAACCAAATTATCCCAATAAAAACCGCGCCCATTCCGCGTCAGCCCAGCAAATTCCAAGTCCGTTGAAAAACTGAAATTCGTACTCGGGTTTTGCTTCTCGGCAGGGCAAGGGCAATAATCTTCCCGGTGAAGCCATCCCTTTCCATTGTAGTTGGAGAACTTTTGTTCCCGATGACGATGACGGCTGGCAGCAGCGATGATGGCGGCGGCGGCCGGCGGCGGGGCGAAGACAAAAAGGAACCCAACGACGATGAGCACAAATAAATTTATTTCCTCGTGTTTTTCATTCGCTCGCTACGTCGCCGCTCCTTGTGGATTATTTTAATTTTATGTTTTATTCACTCTCCTCCCATTCCGAACCACCTCCACATCACCAAGAAGAAGACGACGAAGCAAACGCTTCTGGTGTTACTTTAGGCGGCTCGATGCCGTTTTGCTTCTTTGCTCTCGGCGTCCGAGGGAGGTCGTTGGGGGGAGGGGAGCCATTATTCTTGTCCCTTGGGACGACTTTCTTTCTAGTTCAAGTTCCTGCCTTCCCTGACGGGGAGGGGGTGCTAGGCATAGCAAGAGTTTCTTTTTTTCTTGTTTTGTTTTGGGCCTGGCAGAGAATCATCGGAGGTTCTGCCGGTGAAAGCAACAGTAACAGCAGATGGGGTTCGTGCTTCACGTCTTGTCGGAGCCAGCGGATGGATTCTATTCTGAAACAAAGAGGAAAATGAGAATAGAAAAATAAGTTACGATATGCTACATGACACGTTTAGATGAATGTGTTACATATTAAGGATCGGGGTGGGTTGCTTGGATTAGGGTTGCTGTTACTTGGTTTTGAATTTTTCTTAAAAAGAATCACTCTGTTACTTTTCTAACAGGAATATTCGGAATAAGTCATTTCTTTTGCCTTTTTGCTAATTTTTTTGTAAATCTTGAAAACATTTTTTTTAACATATTCATTGAGAAAGAAAATCGTCCACTGATAATAGTAGAAAAATGATCGGTGTGCTTTTGTTATTATGGATCTACCAATGCATCCTGGTTAAAGCGTGTGTAACACAGATAAATTAAACGGAATACTGATAAGACGAAACTTCGTGGAACATCGCTATCTTGAATAGGAGGAGAATTTGAACGCATAGAAGTATTTGAGGGGTCTCCCTTAGCTTAGTCGGAAAAGGCACAGCTGCAAATCAACGCCATGCTGAAGGTGGCTGGATTCGATTCCCGGTCTGGTCTAGGAATTTTTCGCTAAAGAAAATTTCTCGACTCTCTGGGCATAGGGTAGCTTAGAGTACTTGCCACACATATTCAAACTAATGCAAAAATGGAAACTGGCATCGAAAGCTCTCAATTAATAACAGTGGAAGTGCAACAAGTCACAAATTCTTCAGAGTGTTTTAATATTTACATTCTTAGAATACCAGTTCGTGCTACAACAAATTTTAGAAATGGATTCTTTCTTTTTTTGAATTGATAACAAAAATAATGCTTGATGATAGGAAATTCGTTTAATTTACTGTGACTTTTTTTATGCAAATTGCACTCTGCAAATAAATCAACAATAAACAATGGTTAATATATTATTTACGAGATTTTGCAGCGGTTTTAGGTGGGATTAAGCTCCAAGCTTCTCTTAAGGCAGCTTCTAGTTCACGGGATTCGTGGATTTAGATCCGGGTCTGGTCTGGTCTGGTTCTGGTCTGAATCTCGTTGTCTTGATCCAAAAACCACTTCAAAAATCTGCTGCTGTCATGAGTTGCCTCATTATTTCACTAAAACGAAGTCCATGCAGCATCCTGATCCAATTGGTCCTTTCGTGTTTCAAAAAAGTCGCCAAAACCATATGTGAATTTTGGCTAAGATTTACCAGCTAAATTCTTGGTCAAATTTTGCCAATAATAACCGCAGCAATCACGTCCTTGATTTCTATTCTTCTTCTTATTTTTAGCGATTTTGATTATTCTCACAATAAGCTAATTTCTTGCTCTCTACTTAGTGTTATTAATGCACTTCCACAGTTATTAACTGAGTGCTTTCGATACCAGGTACCATTTTTGCATTAATCATACCCATGCCTAGAGCGAGAAATTTTCCTTACGAAAATTCCTAGACCAGACAGGAATCGAACCCAGCCACCTCCAGCATGGTGTTACTTTGTAGCTAAGCCTTTTCCGACTGAGTTTATGGAGGACCCTTGTTTTCTATATGGGGTACAATTAAATAAAAAAGGAATTGCGACCGTCACGAAAAGTGGTCAGGTTTTGAGCGTCATTATTTCAGTCGTTTCTCCAAGGATTAAAAAAAATTTGCACCTATCAATCGAAAATATATCTACAATTCGTTACAACATATTGAACCAATAATTTTCATCATTAAGCTATTGAAAATAACGCACACCTAAGGTGATGTCTTATAATTTTTCCTATCACAGACTTCAAATGTAGGTAAGGGAAGCCTCATATGCAATGGACGATGTATAAAAGATACACCTTCGACAGTTGCTTCAAAGTGCGAACTCTCTACAACATAATTGTCTAATGGGAGTCATATCACCCCACAATGCGCGAACTGCCTTTCCTTCAGCCTTGGGACAAAGCACTGTTGAATGAAACCACGCTATGCAGGAGCGCATGAAATGGCGGGATGCGAGCAAATGGAGGGGACTGTCGAGCCCAAGTGTGTCAAACCATGGTGGCCAAAACCGTTCCTGCTCCAAGCACGCGGAATTTCATTAAAATCCGGAGCTAGGTGACCACCAACCAGAAACCTGATTGGGCGAACCACCATCAAGCTCTTCCGAATACGGATGCGAACTTCCCGCCGCTCAGGGACAGCGTGCCGTATCAGCCGGCTCTCGAGTTGAAACATCGGCAGGAAATCCACTAGCCAACATTTTCCGTTCAACAAAGACTCACAACAGCCGATGATGACTTGCTCTTCTCCCCGGAATGTACAGAGAGCTTAGCCCCTGCCGTTCCAAGGAACAACCAATCGAATCCACCACCAGGGTGCTGATCAATTTTATGGGCCCTGAAGAAACCATTAATATCCTCAACTGGAACGCTTGTTCTGTTAAGAACAAAACACTTGAGCTCATCGATTTCCTTACAGAGAATCACAGAGACGCACCTCAAGCCTGAAGGGTATCTTTTTATCCTCAATTTTCGGTTTATAAGGCCGGATCGCGACCACTCAAGGGGAAGACAAGTGGCCATCGCACTACGACTCAATATCAGCTGCCGTTCACTGCCCAGTTTTGGGTTGACAGTCACCGGGGCAACAGGAGTTGAAGTTGACACTCCCGCCGGCCCAATCACCATCATTGCGGTCTACTGCCCAAAACAAACAAACACCTGCGACGGCGTGGCAGAAGCTTTACAGCAAGACTTCAATAAGCTAACTCGGCGACGGGGGCGACCTCAACGCAAGACACCAGGCCTGAGATAACAACCTGAGGAACCCCATTGGTACCATCGTCCAGCAAGACTTCGAAAAGGACACTATATCATATTGAGCCCGGATTCTCCCACCCGTTGGAGCCATTCCGGTGCCCATGCTACCATTGATATCTTTCTGACCAACATGACCATGAGCTCGGACAACTATCCGGTGGTGGCCGAAGTAAGTTCCTTCGTCAACCAATTCCCAGCTTTCCGGCGCAATTTCTATCGTGCTGATTGGGTGCGATTTCAGCAGTCCGTCAACTCATTAGTTGACTACAAATTCCAGCCGTGTGAAGTCATCGAGCAGTATTCCAGGCCCGAGATTCATACGTATCAGCTTGCAGATTGTGATGTGATGTGATAAGAACCCACCATCAGTGCAATGATTACCTATGGCTGCAGAACAATTCTAAGCAGGTTGTTCTGAGAGAATAGCCTACGTGATGGCTTGTTATAGCAGGGTCAGTCGATCTCAGAGAGGACCTTCGGAAGACTACGGCCAGAAGGCCGCGTGTCTTCGCATGACAAGGGAATGGCGACTTCACGAACCCTTGTCAAGTCAACAAATCCTTCGATTGCCTGAGGCTACTTCTAATGTATAGTTGACGCAATACACCGTTTCTTACTGAGCCACTGGATGCCAGGAAAGACGCTGTATGAGCCGCATCTCCTTGGTGGACAGACGCTCGGCACGCACCTCCTCAATCAAGCTGAAAGCAGAAGGACAACAGTGCTCAGGCTGCACTTCCAGCTAAATACGCAACCCTTAGCTGGCGGTCTTTGTCTCTTGCACGCTTGGGGTTGCACGCTTCATCCCAGTTATCGACTCACCATTTTGCAGCCCACGTGTCAGCTTGCAGATTGGTGAGTAACTCTTTGAACCGAGACAGATCCACCAAACATCTCATTCGACTACGTAATATGATTCGACGTCAATGCCAATGTGCTGGTCTCCCCCACCTGAAGACCAACATTAATCGTCTTAAAAAATCATCCAAACCAGGTGGGTGGATCAAATAAATTAAGAATTTGATCCATCTTCGCTCCCTTCCAGACTGTACAAAATCGTTCTGGAAGATGATTAAAATCCTTAAAAATTAACGTAGACCTATACCTCCCATTTTCTCGCCCGTTTAAAATACGGACCCAGCGCTATTACTACAGATGGATTCTGCACTTGGCCAGGCACTTTGTGGATTTTCATAACCTAGGTTGTGCCAGGATGAGTTAACATGAGCCTGCCGTACAGAAGGCAATGTCTAGAGCCGCTGAATCTCCCATAGTTGTTCCTGATTAGTCAAGAATAACTGCTGGAGGGGTGATCGCAGCCATCAAATCAACCAAAAACATTAAGGTGTCGATGAAGTCCTCAACTTTGAGTTGAAGAACTCAAGCATTGTCTTGTTTGCCAGCTGGCTGCGATCTTCAACAAATGCTTGGAGTTTGGCTACTTCCCGTCCCGTTGGAAATTAGCTGAAGTTATCCCAATCCGCAAGCCTGGCAAAGACCTTACCCTTTATACACATAGCTATTCAAAAACCTGATCCTCAGCCGTTTGCTGTAGTTCTCAAACCAGAATTAGATATTCCACTCATAGCAGTTCGGATTAAGGAGAGTCCACCACAGTTTACCAGTTGGCAAGGGTTACTAATATCTTAAGGCGGAACAAGTCCATTTCAAAACCATCTGCCAAGGCATTGTTGGACGTCGAGCAGGCGTTCGACAATGTCTGGCATGATGGTCTTGTGTATTAGCTACATCAATTCAACATCCCGATCATTCTCTTGAAAATCATCAAAAACTAGCTAGCGGATAGGCTATTCCAGAACTTTCTAAGTGGTCCCCTAGGGAATCCTCCTAGGTCCCATATTGTTCAACATCTTCACGTCAGATGCTCCTCCTCTATCGGGTGGTGGTATTTTGGTAATGTTCGCAAATGAAACTGCCATTATCTACAAGGGTTGAGCGAATCGAGCTCCTGGTTGGAAGGTTTGCATCAATCTTCAGGAGGATTTTATCCTATCCTATCGAAGGTTGGTGGGACCTTTTGAGAACCGTCTATGTGGTCTCCATCTACGATTATGGTTTAATCACAATTATCAATGAATTTTACAAGTTTAGTTAATTCTGGCTGCATGATTTTTCAGTGCTTATAGGAAGCTGTCTGGTTGATCATCAAATCATTTACATAAACTAGACTTTGCCATACTTATTGCTTGACTTACTGTATGGTAAATGGCACATTAACCATTTTCCTGTCTCCATTTTGTTATTTATAAATGAGTGATGACATACTTGGCACATGAAAGTAAAAACTTATACGAAAAGCATTTCACCCCGAATGTTTCAAAGCGTAGCACATACAAATATTTACTTAGCAAAAATAGTTATAGAATAGAAGAAAAATAATGAAATTGATAATAAATATGTTTATAAAAACAAATGTCTACGAACGCAAAATTAAAAGGAAAAACATGTCATAACTTATTAAATTTGTAAAACAAAGAGCTGGGTGCAGCTGTAATCGTGAAAATTTACATGTAGAAGTGCGTGATTGATCGATAACAGAATGTGCAAGTTGAGATTAAGGTTTCAGTTTATCAATCTTAGCATAATCAACGAATACAGCCCTCATAAAGGATATGACGACGGCACGCGTTTTCTTTTTACACGCGTTTGGAACAAGAATACGAGTGTCCACTTGTTTCAGAGGGAAGGACTCTTCTCAAGTCTGACAAACGCGAGGCAAAAAATGAATGCAAATCTGAAAGTAGCCATTTCTGATCCTCACAACGGCGTTGGATACCCGTGCGGAAAACGACCTGACTATGGAGTTGGTAAAACGTAAGTTACTGTATGAAGCACAGCAGAGACTGGAGAAGTCGCATCAAAGTAAGTCCATCCTGCACGTTGGTTCTGAGGAGAAGATTACTTGTCATCGATCATGAAGTGGAAGGGAAGGTGTAGCGAAGACCTCGCTGTTAATGGTTTCCCAGAAACAGAAGCAGTTGATGGATTGGATAGTCGACTCTGGTGCCACTTCGTGTATGTGTGTCAACATTCCGTTTTCATCCGCTCAGATTAGAGTGGTGTGTATAAGGCCAAGCGGTTGAGTAATTTCTAACTGGTCAATGGAATCGTTCCGCAGGTTACTCCACGCAACAAAACGGAGTTGCGGAACGTCAACATCGGAAGTTGGTGGAAATGGACCGCCGTATGATAATTGATGCGAAGCTTGGGTACCACTACTGGGACAAGGCCATCAATGCCGCTGTCCCCCTCCAAAACATCTTGCCGTCGAGGTACATTGAGAAGACACCTTGTGGTACGGGACACAACCGGACTACAGCAACCTGCATATCTTTGGCACATCAATGTTCGAAATTGCAGCAGCTGATGTAAACAATGACGGCTTCTAGTGTTGTGATGAGATCCCGAGCAAAGGTTTATACCAAATTGATAACAAGTTCAAATATCAGATGATGAGTGTTTGATCACTAAATATGTTACACCAACACCGGAAGACGTAAAGAAACTGATAAACGCAAATGCTTTCCAAAATTTGGAAAAAAAATCGCATAAATTCAGTCAACTTCCCAGAAGCTCAGGGAACTCATCGGAAGTTCAGGGTACTTCTTAGAAATCCAGGAAATTCTTCCACATGTTTTGCGATTCTCCATGATGCAAAGGGAACATGCCAGAAAATCAGGGAACTTTCCATAAAATTAGGGAAACTTACCTTAGAGTTCTTTCCAGAAGTTCAGGCAACTTCCCTTAAATTCAGGGAATATTCTATAAATTCAGGGAGCCTCACATGAGTTCAGGGAATTTTCCAAAAGTTAAGTATTCTTCCCAAAAATTCAGGCAACTATCAAGAAATTCAAAGAGCTCTCCAGAAGTTCAGAAAACTTATCGAATTTTTTTGATATTTCAAGCTGAACAATCAACTAGGTCCTAAGTAACATTGACGAAGAGAGTCTCCTAATGACCTAATGCATTGTTCAGCTTGATTTCTCAGAAGTTCAAAGAACTCCTCGAGATGTTCAGGGGACTTCTTAGATTTTCAAGTAACTTCCAAAAAGTTTAGGCAACTTTGCAGAAAATTAGAGAACATTCCATAAGTTCAGAGAACTTTCCAGAAATTCATGATCGCTTCAAAAGTTTGCGGATCTTCCAAGAGGTTCAATGAATTTCTCATGATCTTCCTAAATGCATAGGGAACTTCTCAAGAGTTCAAGAAACTTGTGAGAGATCAAGGAAGTTCATAGAACTTCCCAGAAATTCTGAAAACTTCCCAGAGCTTCACCGTCTAATAGGATCAGGGAACAGCGAACATTTCAGACGTTTAGAGAAAGTCCCGGAAATTCAGAGAACCTTCTAGAAGTTCTGGGAACTTCCAAAAAGCTTAAAAAACGTCCCAGATACTCAGGGTACTTCCAAAAATTCAGAATTTTCCTCAGAAGTCTTGGGATTTTCCTAGAATTTCAGTGAACGTGCCCAAATATCAGGTAATTTTCCAGAATTTCAGAAAACTCCCAAGAAATTCAGGAAACTTCTAAGGATGTTTTGAGCATTCTCAAAAGTTTAGGAAACATTCCAAAGATTTTTTCATAAGTTTGGGGAGCTTTCTAGAAGTTTATGGATCTTCCCAGAAGCTCGAGAAACTTTTAAACAGTTTAGGAAATATACCAGAAGCTCAGGGTGTTTAAGAAGAATTTTAACTTCTAACTACTCGATAATTTTTCAGACTGAACCAAAACGAGAAAAAAATTAGAAGTATAAGAATTTTACGGAATTTGGTCACGAAATATGTACCAACTGGATGTCCATATAACTTCTAGGAAGCTAAATCTGCTTCTCGAAGTTCCGGTAATTTTTGATTTTCTTTTCTATTCCAGGGATGAATAACAAATGAATAGCAAACTCTTTGAGAATTTTTCGGCATTTCGACGGATTTCACTGAAATTCCACCGCTTTCCTTCTCAAAAGAGTGCGAGCAAAGTTTTTGATTATCTTGAAATTTTCAATAAATTTATCCAATTTTCGAGGACCTTAATGAACCTCTGTTACGTTCATTATATTTCCACGCAATCTTCATAGATATTCTGAACTTCATACACACTCAGGTTTTTTTTATAGAAATCTATAAAATTTTACCGAATTCTCAACAGCTGAACGTTCGGTAGCCCGTTTTAACAGATTTTGGTAAACTTTTTTCTGAAATCCGGTAATTTTTTTTACAGATAACTGTAAAATTTAACAAAAATCTGTTAAATTGGATTATCGGACTAAATCCGTTAAATCGAATTGCTCAGCTGTTGAGAATTTGGTAAAATATTACAGATTTTTGTTAAAAAAAATCTAAGAATGTAGTAAGTCAGAAAATATTTTTTAAAGAATTTATATGGTTTGCAAAAGCTTGAATAAGTTCTGATCAACTCATGTAACTGTCGATAAGTGCATAAGATTGTCCAGAAGCTGTTGAATATGCAATGGAATAATGTAACATTTAAAAACAAATCCCGAATAACCTAAGCTTTTTTTACCTTTTCCTAGGAGAAATGCGAAGTAAATCTATCTTCAAGATATCATCGGTTTCCCCCAGAAAGCTTATCAAAACTATCATAGTAAAATATATCCTCTCCCTCAGAAGTAAACCTGCTGAAAGTTTATATAAAACAGGCTTCGCTAAAATTTATGTTTATGAACTATTTGCAAGTGCTAATCATGACCAATCAATCAAAAAACCGATTGTTTACTACGAAGACTTTAGTGCTTTGAAATACTGAAATATTGAAATACTAAAGGGTGTTCCGATCAAAATTTGGTAGAATAGTAATATGTGTGAGTCGATCAAAGTTTTTAGTAATAATTCAAATTCTTTTTCTTTTTCAAGTTCAGTTAATGCAAAATGCAAGAGAAACATTCAGCTAAGCTTCCTTTTTGCAAATGAGAATTTTCAGGTCTTTCGTTTAACACCTGCCATACGATTTTGTGCAGTCTCCTTGTCCACTTTATTCGCCGCAGAACGCCAGTCTGCCTTGACCTGTTTCTCGCTCAGAACAGCTTTTCGAATCTTTTTAAGGTTTCGCTTGACGATTGCCCAATATTGTTCGTTTGGGCGGAGCTCTGGCGTGTTGGGAGGGTTCTTGTCCTTGGGAACCACTTGAACGTTGTTGGCAGCATACGTTATAGCATAGTCACAATGCCACACCTGATATTTCTTCGTGAACTTTGACAGTTTAATGTGCTTGAAAATATCTGCCATCTTTCCCCGTCCGGTTGCCGTATACAATTCTTGTCCAGGAAGCTCTTTAAGCTCTGCCTTGACGTAAGTTTCAGAGTCCTTTACCACGCAATCAAACTTCGTCAGCATCGTCGTGTACAACATTCGCAATCGTGGTTTGGCTGACGTGTTTTGTTTATCATCGCGATTTGGAGTCACCACTTTCTTGTAAGTCGACAGTCTAGCTCGTGTTTAAGCTCTACCCATGGTTGAAGGCGCCACTCCCAGCTTCCTTGCGACATTTCGGACGGAGCGGTTAGGGTTCCGCTCGAAAGAGCGGGCATCTCTTTTTGTCTTCGTTGTGGCCTCCGGCTTTCGATTTCCCCCCGATCCAGAGTTCCTGGCTGTCGACAAACGTTCACCGAACACTTTTAATACGTTGGTAACAGTTGATTTAGCCACATTCAAAAATTTCTTGGCGTGATAGTTGTTTGGATGCGTTGCTTCTCTTCCTTCGGGGACATTTTGAGAATTGAATGCTTACTGATGATGCACATGTTGAAAATGAGGGGTCTGCAAATTTTTTTAATGCACGATGAAAGGATATACGTCAAGCTTAAGTCGATCAAATTTTGATCGAAACACCCTTCATTCGAAATCGGAATTGGTCACCAAATTTGGTGGTAACCAAACGAAAAATCCACAACAGTCACAAATCCGGGATGCATCCCATTTCAAACTAGTCAGAGTTTTCCGGAGAATTCAATGACAGTAAAGGATTAAAGGGAACTATTCTGGAATGAAACGACATGGCAATAACCTAAACTTGAAGTTATTATAAGCATCCGAAGTGAGTAGCACAACTTTCTGTCCAGCGCCAGCATCACCAAACAAGGCCACTTCTATACTAAAAAAAGTTGATTTGACTCAGGTGGTTCTATCAAGTAGCGTTTTGGAACGGTATTTTTCTTGTTCCAAATTGCTGCAAGAATAGATCAAAACATGTACCAGGTTTGAAATGATGCAAAATAGATCCGGTATAATACAAAATCTACAACACAGGTGCAGCGATCTTTTTGCGTTGAATTAAAAAAAAAAATCCAAACCACGATTTGGATTACCGTTGAAGATGCCCTTACAACACTCTAAAAATGCCCTAAGTAACACTCTAGAAATAAACAGGGTGTATTTTTTTTAAACGTATTTTTGCAGATGTTATGGGAAAAGGTTAAACACTGCATTATTATACAAGATGTGAGCATAATAAATGGGTCATTGGAGCTTTCTATCGAAAATAGGATTTGATTTTCGTATTGCAATCTTTGCCTCCAGTTTTCTCGGTTTCACGATTTTTGAATACTGCCCTCTTCAAATGTTAGTCTCGCCTTGAGCAAGTATCCACAATGATATGAATTCGCCAAAAAGAGAGTCATTGCCTGGAATACTAGTGGCTTACTCACAAGAGCAAAACCGAAGAAGCATTTCCATTTCCGAACAAGCTTCGACTGATAACCCTACCTGTTTCAATCCTTCCGGGACAGGTTCATTTTCTCGGTGCGGTGTAAATACACAGCAAATGGAATCACCTTTATTTATGAGCCAAGCTGTATCGCTCCTCTAATATGCACTGACATCACCTGTCACATCCAGTGCGATAGTGTTCACTCATCGCAGACGCAGATATGTTCTGGTTTCCTGCAGATTGAAAGATGAGCAAATGAATATTGGGGGGGGGGGTAATTTCTCATCATCCGCTCATCAAGAACGGCGTGAGTGAGGAAGTCAGGAGGGGAACAATTGTGATGATTTCATCGCTGTGCCCGCATGTGCTGTGGATGACATGTGTCGAGGAAATCGGTAAAATTTGAATGATGGTTAATCAATTGACATGACCCGAATGGAAGGGAGGTTGTGGAAATGTGGTGGTGAATATCTTTCAACTTTAAAAATTTGAAATAGAACGTCAATCAGAATGAATATTTGAATCGAGGAATTCAATTAGAAAAAGCTTTCTCGAAAGATAGTATTCCGAGCAATTACTCACAGCTGGCACAGCCATTTATTTGCAGTCTCCCTTCTTTCATGGCCAGAGAATGCGACCCCAATTAGCTCTGTTCTTATTTTTCCTACCAGCTTCCCCACTACACTGCTTCTGCTTGCTTGAGGTTTCAGATAGCACTTTCTATCTTTTTTTTCCTGTTCTGTGCCTAAGATCCCAGCCGTTCTCTGCTTGCTGCCGTTGGTCGAAGAATTAGGAAGGTAAATTATTGTCCTTATCAGTGTTCATTCACACTTTTTTTTCTTCCATGGACCTCCGGAGGCACGTGCATACGATCTTAACGGATAGGAAACCGGAATCAGGCACTTGTCGCATTAATACCGAAGCGTTCACTTCATTAATCTCGTCTGGGTTGGCGGACGAGAAACAGACGACGAAAAAACGACAATAACACCAAACCGAAATCTCACCATCTATCGTCCCGTCCAGCGGGTTCACCGGGGAGATCCAGTATTTTTTATTTCAAATTAGAAAATAACATTCTTGAGAAACTGGGCATTCCTCCAGCGGAGAGCCTATTTTCCTGGAAAACAAACTCTCAGTTGATGGCAAACTGGAATTAATTATTTACGGAACCCTAATCTTAGTTGATTACTGGACCTTTTCTTAGCCGCCGTTGTCCGACAATCGGTTGGTGGAGCTCGTGTTGTTGTTTTGACTTGCCAGCTTGTTTTATTTTTTTTTTTTGCTTGTTCATTCCAAATCTTAGAAGATGGTGAACTGAATCGTTTTCCAGTCAAGCGCGCGAATTCTTTCGGGGGAAAAAATATGATACAGCATGGTCCTCCTAGCATTTGGACGCTAGATGATTTAATGCTGATTTCAAGGTGATGGTCGCTAGAACACAAAATTAGCCGCCATCGTTGTTTAAGTATATGTCCAGTTTGAATTTTTGAAGGCACTCATCTAAAAAACTGTTAAGACTTCGCATGTCAAACTATGATTATTTTTGTAGTGAAGCAATAATTCCATTTACATTTGGCATGTTTGAAGTTTCTTAAATTCGTGGCTTCGAAAGTTCGAATGAATGGCGCAAATAGCTCATTATGGCGTCCATTTTACATCATCACCGATCATCTCATAGGCAACTAATTTCTTTAGTTCTACTATAGGCTGTTCCGATGATTATAGATACACTTATGATTAACCGTCAATTCAAAATGCCTGCAGTATTCAACCAACTTCTGGATGCGTCCTGTTGTTTACATCCAAATTAAATTGAATCCTAGAGGGTTTGAGCTGTTTAGTGGAATACCTGTCACTAGAAATTAGAAGAAAAATTAGTATGTTCCATTTAATTCCAACTACCTTTGCTTATCTTGACAGATACGCGTATTTCGTCTACAATGTGCAGACTCCTTCAGTGTCTCGTTCTTATAACTTGAAATACGCGTATCTGTCAAGATAATCAAAGGTAGTTGGATTTAAATGGAGAATACAAATTTTTCTTCTTATATCAAATTAAACTGTTGTTTTCATTTTTTTTTTCAATTTTTTGCACGGAATTTTGAAAATGCGTGGTCTTTCTCCCGCGCAAAGAGCACGGATTGTGCGCAAACGGTGCACCTTCAGTGGCCTTTCGATCATAAAACTGGGTTAGGAAGAAGAAGTGAGGGTTGGAGCAGTTCAAACCGCATTACGTTTACAACAACAGTGCTCTTTCGTAGATTCCCCGAGACGGGGTAGAAAACCCGGTCCCACTGACCCTACAATCGACCGAAAGGTAAGGGACTAAGGAGTGTATCGAAAATAAGCTATCCACAAACTTTCTTTCAAATTATGTTGAAAACCGATATTTTATTCATACAAAAGTTGATCCTTTATTGTACGAGGTTAAACTTGAACATAATGAAGACCGGATGAAATTTCAGTTATTCCTTCGCGAATTTTCGAACTTTGGATCGAATGCTCTTCATCAGGTTCTGGACAAGTGTTGCATCGCATTTTTTGGACGCTTGAGCCCAAATTTTTTTGAACTCCTGCATGTTCCCAGCTGCATGATGAATTCCAAACCACTTCGCCAATTTTCGCATAGTAATACCCTTCTCACTTAGCCATGTGTCCAGAACCTTAATTTTCACTTCCTTTTCAATACGCGACATTTTGAAAACGCAGAATTTGAACCGCACAAACAAGTAAACAAAAGAAAGCTGACAGTCAAACGCACAGCATGCAGTGTTCAGAGCATAAAAAACCATCACAAATACATGCGTACAACGCAAATGTATGTGGATAGCTTATATTCGATACACTCCTTATTTTAAGCGTCATCCTTCAGCATCAGTTCGAGGTGAGGCGAAAAAGCTAAGTACTTCGGCGACTAATGGTATGCGTGCCAAGGAGAGAATGATCCTGAAGACTCGTCGGAAGCAGAAGCAGCCAAAACGAAGCACCAAACAGGCTGAATTTGTGAAACCGAGGGATCGACAAACTGCAGACCAAAAAATCTGTGTTATCTTAGATGATGAAACCTACATAAAACTCAATTATAAAACTCTGCCGGGACCATAGTTTTAGACTTCACCGAAGGGAAAGCATGTTCTTGTAACAGTGAAAGCCATTTCACCGAAAAATTCGGCAAGAAGGTAATGGTGTTGCCGGCCATAAGCGAATTTGGAAAAATAGCTCGTCCATTTATTACGACAGTCAAAAAGAATGGTCATATCTACGTAAAAAGGTGTCTGCAAAAAAGGTTGCTGCCCTTGATCAAACTGCATCACAAGCCTACGATCATTTGGCCTGATCTTGCTTCCTGCCATTACTCTAAATATGCTCTAGAGTGGTACAAAAGGAACTGTATGTCGTATTTGTAGCAAAGGAGATGAATCCACTAAACTGTTCAGAGATTCGCCCTATTGAGACTTTCAGGGATTTGAGGATGGCGAAGCTGAGGGGAAGGGTGATTTCTTTAAAAAAATTCGTCACAATACGTCAAAAAATTGACAGGAGCAGGATTAAAAAATCTTCAACCATGACTGTACACAGATACAAATAGCTAAGGAATGTATCAAAAAGTAGTTAAGTTAACCATCCTAAGATATTGGTTTCAATTCTGACTTATAGCACAACTTCAATGAATGCTTGCTTTTTCATTTTAAACCAATCGGGCTGAAACTTTATGACTAGAAATATTTCAAGAATTTCTTTATTTTTGCATAAACAAATTAAAAAAAATCAATTTCAAAAAAGCCAATCAAAAAAAGTGACACATAAGACATTAGGGTCCATATTGACTCGCATTTTTACCCTTCGTAGTATTTCGAAATTTTAACTTTGAGTCAATGTTTATGCACTATTTGAAGGGTTCTGGTCTCACCAATGCTTTGGAGCCCTTGGGACTCTGCTACAAAGGGAAAGAAGTTTTTTCTGGCTGTGTTAACAGTAATGGATATCAAACATTCAAGACTCATTGTAGAAAATTGGCGTCCTCAGAAAAACTTCTCTGTGTGAAACAATCGTCTATCTTTGCCAAATGAAGCTCAATAGAGTAGCCGTCTTCATCAAAATTATTTGGAATGGTTTCAATAAATGGTAGTTGACATTATAATGTAAGTTACACATTCTGCCGCTGCAGTCTATCTTTGTCAAATAAAGCTGTTGAGAATAGCAGTCTTGAGCAAAGTTGTTGAGAATGTAAAATTAAGACATTTTAAATAATCACATTAGTTCTCGATCGTACCTCACAGATGGTACTGCAGCCTTTCGTTTTCAATCCGCCATCTTTGCGGCAAGATCTGTAACTACATATCATGATAATCTTACAAGGCGACAAATGACAAACTGAGAAACTTTGGCAAAAACGACAACCCTCTAAATCTTTATTTGCCAGCAGCGTCACCTCTGCGGCAAGATCTGTAACTAATATGATAATATGAAAGACGACAAATGACATACTGACAATCTTTGCCCAAGACGTCAGCTCTCTACAACTAGTCTGATATGATTGTAAGCAATTCTGTTCACACATCGAAATCAAAACCTCGTTCCCTTTGTAGCAGATTAACGGTAACTAATGTTACTGGAACCAGGTTTTTCCACCAATGTAATTTTGAGACCATAACCTTTGAAATGGGGTATACATATTGTGTCTGGATTGAAATTTCAGAATTTTAGAAAGTGTGTTCGATGGTACATAAGTCATCCAATATTCAATTCATATGCTTGAGAAATGTTCAATAATTTCTTCTAGCAGTGTTTTGTGCGCACATTCTGCGTATGTCAGCGATGTTAGTGGCATTACATTGGTCTTGGTTGAACTAATGACAATAAAACAACAGAATTTTAATTGCAGCACAATTTGGAGAAGCTAAAACATCTTATATGGAGGGAAATTTACTATATTCTATTCGTATAGTCTCTTTGAGCCTGATGGGATATTCTGCGTTACTAAGGCCAATAGGTTATATGGTTGATCTAGTAAATCATTTGGTTTGAACTTCAGGACGATTTGGAGAATATAGGATATCGCATATACAGCAAAATCGATTGATTTTTATGCACACAGCCTTTGTGAGTGTGTTTATTTTCTTCCATAAGAACTATATTAAAGTTTTGGTTGATTCAATATATTATATGACTTGAACTGCTAAATGGAAATGTGTCGAAAGCGATGCGTACTGGTATTATAAATCAGGGAAGATATTATCCAATGATATTAGTCTTGATTGATCTAATGCCAACGAACTTTCTAAGCTCAAGCAAAGTTTGGAAAACCTAGAGCATTTTATATTGAGGGAAATATATAATAGTCCCTTCGTAAAGCTGCTTTGAGTCTGCTTGGGTAAGTGCGTTGCTAAGGGTGGCAGCCGAGTTATGGTTGATCTAGTAGATCATTCGACCTGAACTTCAGGACAATTTGAAGATACTTGAACGACTGATATGAATGAAGATGGATGACAGATAATAATTTCACTCAGATGTCATACCGACATAGTCCATGATCAACATTCCAGGGGAGTTTGGACAATCGAGAACATTCCGAAAAATATGTATATACCCAATTGTATAATTGTCATGTACCATTTGTATTTAAACATGTCTAAAACCATAAAACGGTTTATAAAAAAAAGAGAAAAACAAAAATAATGTCTACATCACCATGAACAATATCGTCAAAGCCACTTAGCTTAACCCACGAAGAGAAGAGGGGATGGGTTTGAGTGTGGTTCATGTGCTACTGAACCCAAATTTAAGATACCAACGTAGTCAAACGGATTCAATATTTGCCATCTATTATCAAAACGTGAGAGGTCTACGCACAACGGCTACCGAACTTCGCTTGGAGCTTTTATCGTGCGACTATGAACCTGGTTTTTGGTGAAGCTTGACTTCATGCGGATATTCAGGATTGCAGGCTATCGTCGGATTATCGAATATTCCGTGGTGACCGTAGTCAATCTACCAGTGTACTTAAGCCTGCTTACGTTAAATTTCGGACGCGTTTATTTCAGTGTAGATTTTGAATTATTTCACGGATCACTGAACCGTTTCACTTATATGACTGCTAAAACACTGTAGTTTTTTTCGTGGCACAACCTGTTTTCATTGTTGTTACATTCAGTAACACGATGGCGTCAAATCAAGTGGAAAAGCGTAAAAGCATTTTGTACAAACGGCAGCAACATTCGAATTTATCGATACGCGATCTTGCCAAGAAACTAAACCTACCGAAAAATACCGTGTTTGGTGCTTGAAAATCATTTGACCAGCGCTTGACTGTGGATCGGAAGGTTGGAAGCGGAACAAATTGAAAAGTATGCTCTCGGCAAATGGATAATAAGGTGATAGCCATTATTGAGAAAAATCCCAATCTTTCTGTGCGAAACGTGGCTCGCAAAGTTGGGAAGTCAAAATCTCGATTAAACATACGTACTCGAAGACGTTGGACAATTTCTTGGTCTAGCTTTTTATGCCACAATGCAAAGGAACACCATTGCTAAGCATTTCCGGACAAAGTAGATGTCAGAATTCTTGTAGAAGTATTTGATTTTGCAGGCCATATGTAGTTGTGGTCGAAAATCGAAAAGAGTCGTCTCTACCGGCTCTACCAATAAGGATGTGTACGAAAACGAATAAATGCAAAAGTGTTTTCTACCGTTTATCAAAAGCCACAACTCTCCAGCTCTGTTTTGGCCTCTTGTCATTATGCGAAATCCATCCTAGAATAGTATAAGGTACAAGAACTCCAATACGTGCCAGAAATAGCCAATTCAAACTGTCTAGAGCTTCGCCGAATAGAGAAATACTGGGCTCTGGTTATGCGGAAACTCTTAGAAACTAAGGAGAAAGCTGGTGGTACCGAAGATTTGAATTTCATTATCTGACATTGTAATATTCCTCCCAATGCATCACAATACACTGCAAATAGTTGAACGCATTGGAGATAAGAAAAACATTTGGTGTAGGACCAAGTCTCCACTTGAATACTCAAAAGGTCGAAAGAAACATTTGTAAACAATGACATCTAGCGTATTTTGTCTGGGATCTACTTGCACCCACAAACAAAATAGCACCAGAAACAGATAGATGAAGTTATTACTTTTCCGTCGGATATAGATGTTAGTAACCTGGCATTTCCAGGAAATTTACGTTTGTTGTCATTGTTTACAATTGTTACTTTCGACCTGTTGACGATTTTGTATAGAAATCAGTTACTAATGCTATGGCATGGGTCACCAATCGGAGAGTGACCGAACTTGTGTATCGTAGCCAGAGGAGGACATTTCGATACACCGATGTAAATATTAAAGTTATTAAATTATTGAAGCTGTTTAAAGTATTCGAATACGTATATTTTGCGTCCATTATGATACAAGAAAATGTTTGCAAAAAATTCGTGATAAGCTCCTTAGCACGAAATTTTGTGAAATTTTGCTTGTCATCACGGTTGGGCAGCTTTTGTGCGCCTTCAGTCCTTGTATCTGCTTCACTTTTTGTGCATATGATTTTGACTTCCCAGCTTTGCGACCCACATTTCACAAAAGATCGGATTTTTCTCAATTATGGCCATCACCTTCTTGCCCATTTGTCGCGAGCATACTTTTCGATTTGTTCCACTTCCAACCTTTCGATCCAAAGTCAAGCACTGTTCAAATGATTTGCAAACACAAAACACTTACTTTTTGGTAGTTTCAGTTTTTTGGCAAGATCGCGTACCGATAAATTCGGATTATGCTTCCGTTCGCACAACATCGTTTGCATACTTCTTACTTCTTACTTCATACATACTTTTCTGAATGAAGCAAGAATGTAAGCATGTTATACCACGAAATAAAGTGAAGAGTTTCAACTGTCATATAAGTGACACGTTTAAACTATTCGTAAAATAATTCAAAATCTAAACTGAAAGAAAAGTGTCTAAAATTTCATGTGGACAAGCTTTATAAATGTTAATGTATCTGCATTTTCCACTAATACATTGTTATTAAATACTTGCTTAATAAAGTTATGACTCAAAATGTCTCCTCACCCTGTACTCATATGATTCAAACTTTTGACATCTGTCCTCCACCAATTCAATTTAGAAATTAAGCCAACCTCCCGCGTCCATATTCTAATTGAACCACGCTTTAAGCTGCTTTTTTTACCTCTCCTTTTCAAGTTGCGTCTTCGAACCTTCGGGCCAACTTTCGACCGACCGAGTAAAATTCAATTTCTGCCTTATCCTGCCTCGACCTAAACTGCGCTCGATTATGCTCGTTGTCGATGATATTTTAATAATGAGCTGAAAATGCTTTTAAATAAAATTAATGTGTTTTTCACCCTTTGCCTCTTCTTTCGCGTTCCTTTTTTTTTTTTCTTGTCTGCCTTCAAAATATTGGCTCAGTTCAGTTGGAATCGTGATCCTAAATTCTGCTGCTTTTGGGTAGTTAAATTATGAAACCTTTTTCCATTCTCGGGGTACAACTCGATGAAATAAATTAAAGTATTCCTCCTTGGCTTGCCGTGGCGAACGCAGCCAGTGATTCGAGGGTAGGAATTTCTGGGCGAACGAATGGACCATGTATCATGTTTTTCCGACATTGCTGGGAATGTTGCCAAAATCTTGAGATAGAGCGATGAATTATCGTCGCTTGCAAAGTGGACAACTTTAAGAACACTTGGCACTGTTTATAGGCGTTGAGTTTCGCTCTGCGTTTAAGATTTCGGGAGTCGGTAAGGCATGGAATAATTATATTCCGTGTAAATGGGTATTTGGATTAGTGTTGGAAATTCTTAGTTTCAAGGGAAAATCAGTATATGTAACGGATTGGTGTATCACAAAATTGAAGACTTTTTTGCCAGAATAATATCCAAAGAGATTATTTTTTGGCATTTCAAATTTAATTAATTACAACACGGTGTTTCCTTTGATTCTTTTTGAATTATTTTGTCATTCTTGCTTGAATGATAGTAGGTACTGATTAACTATTTAAATAAGCTCCCTGAATACTGTATCAGTTATAAATATGGTCTAATATGCGTTTATATCAGTAAAATCCATTTGCTTGATTTGTTTTATTCCGTGAGCCCTTAAAAGATGAAAGATTAAGTCATTTAGATTTGATCGAGAGAAGTAATCCCTTTCTCAGAATTGGTTGAGCGTAAGAAGAATATTAAGTAATTAAAATGATAATTTAATGCACAGCTTCGAAAGTTTTTAATGGTGTTATTTTCGCGACAGACTTTATTTTGGAATTCTTCCAGCATAATTCTTCTAGGTGTTGGGTGCACAGGGTGGCAAAGGTTGGATGTTAGTATTTTTTGCCTCAGTGTATCTCATGTACAGTCTTGTCTTCCGCTATGTGCATGTGTTTCATCGTTCGTGTAATCATCTGAGTTTTGAACGGATGTGATTGGTTTTGGAAAATTTGTTGTGTTGGTTGCGCTAAAAACATGGACACAAATAGAGAGGTGGTACGTACAAATTCAATCAAAGGCATTAACGTCATCCAACAACTGGGGCCAAGTTGATAGTAAAACGCGTAAGGGAGGGAATTCGTCTAATTTCGATACAATCAGGATGAGCGATGGCCAAGGATCAAAATATTTCCCATACGTCGATCTAGTAGATCGTCACTCATGATATGAAACGTATTAAAAACAGCGAATTTGACGAATAAAAGAAAAACAAAAGAAGGCTCGAATGATTTGGATAAAGCAATTGCTGAAGCGGTGCGCTGATTGTGATATTTTCTGTTCCGATGAAAACATGCTTCTGTTGCAAGATTTTCACAACGAACAGAATGATAGAGTATAAGCAATGAAGCTTACAGATGTCCTCAAAGAGAGGTTGTCTGTGTAGCGGTTTCAAAATGTGTCGAGAATAATTGTTTGAGATGAAATTCCAGAAAAAATAAGCTTCTACTACTTCTCATCGAGTCAGGAGTACAAATCAACACTAGTTACTACATCGAACATGTTTTGAAGAATCACTTCAAAATTGACTCCAGACAGTAATGACAGCTTTCAACAGAATCCTGCTCCTTTTCATGAATCAAAAGCAATACAGGAATTATGTCGTCAAAACTTGCCGTATTTAATATCATTACAATGGCCTACCTCATCACCAGATCTCAATCATAAGGTTTCTATACATGGCGATACATGCTCACCAACATTAGAAGCACCAAACTTTTAAATCCGCCAAGAAACTCTAGATAAATGCTTGGAACCACATGCACTCAACAAACTGTGCGTGACAGTTATGGAGTGTTTTAGAAAAGTATAAGGCTAGCCATAAAAGAAAAAGATGAGAGATTCGAGCATGTTTATTTCACAGGGTGTCTCACAATAGGTGTCACTAAAACAAAATGGGATTACAGCAAATCAAATCAACCAAATAATAGCATTTACTTTTCTTTCGAAAGATACATGTTAGAAAAATAAACCATATTAATTCAATTCGAATCTCTCGTCCTTTTCCTTGATAATTTTGTGCAAACGCTTTGTAAACCCGTTGCAGCTGGCACGCATGATTTCCTGAGAAATTTATGCCCAAATATCAACCAAATGTTTCTTGAATCGATCTAAAGTATACCCTTTCGTAGGGCCTATATGTTGGAGCATATAACTTCAAACAAAGTAGTCAAAAGGGTCGAGATCCGGTGAAGATGCAGGCCATTCTTTGCTTGTGATGAAATCCGGCAAATTTTCCGCGCATCACGCTTGTGTCTCCTTTGTGAGCTGGGGCTGAGCCCTGTTGGAAACAATGTGGTGTATTCCCATACAGCGTTGAAGCATGAGGAAGCAGATGGTTCTTCAAAACCTGCTCGATGTAATATTCAGTGTTGATTTTTACATTAGGTTCTATGAAAAAAAGAGGGAGTTTTTTTTTTGTGACCATGACTTTCGATACATTCCGATAGCATACTACAGCTAGTTTATTTCTTGAAATAAGACTTTTGCCATACACACGATCATTTTGTTGATTATGACGGTCCTGAAGGTGGAAGAGCTTTTGTATGTATGCATGTATGTAAGGTAGCCACCATCCCTTCTACGACCTTGTCATGTATGCAGCTCCACTTAATAGCAAGATCAAATTGAGTTACCGGGTTGCATTCACAGTAACGCTGTATGAAGGGCCAAAAACGGTGGGGCGGACCCGTAAGCAGAGACACTTACGCGAAACCCGCGAAACATAAGATTCTCCTTCCAACGGTACGGTCCAACAAATCGCATAAACTAATTCGCAATACTCATTAAGATTTCTACGGGATGGCTTGTTAAGAAGGGCGCGTCACTCTCGCTGAAACTGTTGGAGTAGAATTCGCAACATCACAATCGAATCGGTAGGATAAGAAAATGATACTGTTTATTCCCTCCTAGACGCCGGTTGTCATACCACTCCATTGTCCAATTCCAGCTTGAATGATACCCTGATGCTCCCTTCCTGCCCAATATATATTCAATGTCATGTAGTAATATATAATATATAGTGAATAGAGATTATAATGATAAAAAATATAGTGAATGAATATTATAATGATACATAATATAGTAAGTGAATGTAAGAATGATAATAAAAACTCCATTTGCAAACCTGAAAGTTAAGACAATATAGTAGCTATGAGAAAAAAATTGATTCAACCATATTTTACAATACTTGGAATATCCATGGATGATCTGAAGTTATATAGCATATAAAGAATAGTTAACCAAAAATTTCGAAGAGCTGTTCCGTTTCCTTGAATCACAAAAACTTTTTGTAGTGAGTCTCACAGGTACTATAGCAATTTGTGTCAAATGAATTTAAATGAAGGAGGAAGAGCTTTTCATCCGAAAATAAGATCTGGCAGTCATCGGCCGAGCCTAAAGATTTCTGCTTCTTTGGACCCTGGCTTGGTTTTGACGCTCCGCCAACCCGTGAACCCGTTGTTTCCTGTACGGTTTACATTCCAGATATGTCTGAGGAGCCTGTTCATTGAAGCAGGGGACATTTGAAATTGTTTGCTCAATTTACGGCCAGATACGGTCGGATGACGTCTTATTCGCTCCCTTACACATTTGATCTTTTTCTTCGTTCTGGCAGTTCTTCTGCCACAGCTCCTTTGTGTTGAATATGGACATTTTCAGTTTCCTTGAACCATTTCAAGGTATGAAAAACAAAACGCTCACTCACTCCGAACTGCTTAAGGCTATTGAATATCTGACACGGGTCTGCGCCATATATCAAATAATAATATTTCGTTTATATAAGCTACATTATCTTGGTCATTCTTAATTTCCATAAATATTTTCATGTCGTCTGCATAGATGAGTATTCTGACCTGCTTAAGAATGTAAGAAATATCATTGACAACCAAAATAAAAAGCAAAGGGCCTAGATGCGAGCCTTGGGGAACTCCAGATAATACATGAACAGGGTGTGACTTTTTACCATTAAAACTGACTACTTGTTGCCGATTTATTAAATACGATTGTATCCATTTAAGAAATTTATCCTCAAATCCTATTTTTCCTTACTTGTAGAGTAACAGAGGAATGTCAATACGGTCAAAGGCCTTTCTAAAATCAGTATACAGCGCTTCGACATGGTCGCCGTTGTCCATTGCGTTTAATGAATAATTTACGAATTCTAACAAGTTTGTGGAAGTTGAGCGTCCTTTAAAAAATCCATGCTGCGAATTTGTTATAACATTTTGTACATGGCTGAACAGTTTTCTATTGACGATAGCTTCAAAGAGCATTGGGATGCTAGACATAATAGCAATTCCACGGTAATTGCGAATATCGGATTTTTTCCTGACATATATGGGTATCAGGTATGAGTTTTTCCAAATTTTTGGGAACTGACCTGAATCAAGTGACAAATTGGAGAGCCAAAATAAAGGCGAAGTTAGTTCAAATGCAAGATTTTTCATAAATGCTGGAGGGATTCCATCAGGTCCCGCACCTTTCGCAGCATCAAGATTTTTCAAACCAGCAAGAATGTCTTGAACATGTACCTGACTAACTCTAATGTCATTTGAGGATGCAGGAAAGAATGAAAAATAATCTAGATCGCGATCATTATCTGAAAATGTCGTGTAAATTTCTTGGAAAAACATTGCAAACATGTCACAAATCTCACCAGGGTCTCCAGCGCTTTTGTCATCGAGATGCATTTTTGAAGGAAAGTTGTTTGATTTTAATTTTGTTCTGACATACTTGAAAAACTGTTTAGGACATGATTTGATTTCACTTTCTGCTCTGAAATTATACTCTTCCAATTCGGAATTGATTGCTGAATTAAGCTGATCACAGATATTCAGATAATTTTGCAGATTGACATTAGAGTTGCTTTTCTTGTAAATTTTGTGGGCCTTTTGCTTCTGATTTTTCAAATTAATAATATTCCGGTTGACCAACTGCGGTGCGGCACTCAAAGCAACCAGCAGAGAATGCTCGAATCGGGCAGAATTCATCGAAATTCACAGAAAATCGCCAGCCAACAACCAACTCGGCCGTTGACGACGATATGGTCCACCTCCGGCCCGTTCAGGACCCAGACGGTCTTCTGTTCAGCAACGGTTCACAGTTGCAGCAACTCAACCATACTTAAGCTCTCTTCTAGGACTATCATACCCTGCAGAAACATCCGGCGCGATCGATGATCCGATGCTAACAACGGAAGAAGTCTTCGCAATTCTGAATCAGGCCACCGTCATCATGCAGAACCCGATCGGAACAAATTCAAAGCATGATCGCGTTTCTCAATGAACCGTAAACTCATCAAAACAGCCAACTGGAGCGCTTGCTCGCTGAAGAGCAAGCATATCGAATTCATCAACTTTCTCAACGAAAGAGCCATTGACATCGTGATCATAACCGAGACACATCTAAAGCCTGTGATCAATGTGTTTCTCCCAAATTTCTGACTGATCAGACTAAATCGAACTAGTTCCACCGGAGGGGGGGGGGGGTCACCGTCACCCTGCGCACCAATATCAACTGCCATATGCTTCCCAGCTTTCAGCTTGAAATCATCGAAGTCAAGGTCGAATCCACCGTCGGTCCTATCACTGTCATCGCGGCCTATTGTCAGTCGCACAGATGGATCGGCTTGGAATCCACCATTCCACTGTGTCCCGCGTTGTGAAGATGTTCCAGGAGACGAAGACCATCGAGCGGTGCGCTGGAAGCGGCCAAAAACCGACCAAACAAGCAAGCGCAAACAACGGAACAGGCGAAACAATATCATCAAGCTTACTCGGAGGCATGGGCAGTTCATCATCGCCGGGGACCTGAATGCAGGACATGAAACCAGAAGAAACGCACGCCAACAAAAGGAACGGCTCGATTCTACAGAACTTCGTTATATTCAGGAAGTTCTAGGTCAGCAGTAATACCATAAACTCAGGTGTTTTATACATTTTCCAGATAGAAAAAAATGACGAAGAACGAATTTGCCGAAGACAGTGTATCATTTTATTCAGTATGTGATTTTATGCAGCCATATTCCGTTTGGTCATGTATGACCCCTTGGACTGAAGGGGTTAATATACTTTTTAAGACAAGACTTTATTTTTTTTTTTCATTTTTTTTCCGTCGGCCTATTTTCTCACATGGTGACAATCACCGACGCCAGGGAGACGACTCCACCACCTGGACTCTACCTAACGACTCATGACTATGAACCGGAACAAACGGCTTTACATACTTCCCTTCCGAAGGAAGACGTGACCAAGATTTTTTAAGACAAGACTTAACATATATGAATAGTGTACGGCTAGAATTAAAAAATGGTCTCTTTTGCAATTGATGCGTAAAAAAATTTCCGATCGCTTAGTGCAAATATTTTGAAAATCTCTTAAGGAACCTCTGAGTTATTAACACTCAAAATCTGACCACTTTTCGTGACGGTCGCAATGCGATTTTTTTAAATGATACCCTAGTCTAGAAAACACAGATGTAGTTCTACGTCAAAATTAAAAATTTAAATAAAACGCCGGTAACTTCAAATTCCAGAAGAAGAAGCTTATCTTATGAAGCATATTTCGTCTGTGGTTTACAGCCTTTTGCAATGTCGGGTGCTTGACAGGTTGCTGGTGCTGATTGATTTCAAATAAAGATTGGACTCGGAAAAAATGCGACACTTTGTAGTGGGTGTAACTTTTTATCGCGTGGGTAAACATTAATGAAATTTAGGGTAATACTAGTTTAAAGTGTTATGTAAATGCGTGCAAAATTTTCTTGCGATTTGTCTGGTAGTTTTCAAGATGCATTCGAAACAAAAAGAGCTACGCCAGCAAATCTTGGGTGCGGTGATCGATAATCCTGGTCAGTCGCACAGATGGATCGGCAAAAGGCTAGAAATCCACCATTCCACTGTGTCCCGCGTTGTGAAGATGCTCCAGGAGACGAAGACCATCGAGTGGTGCGCTGGAAGCGGCCGAAAACCGACGGAATACCCAGAGGCGGCGCGGAAGATAAGGATAACCCGAACCTTTCCACCCGAGACGTGGCCAAAAAGGTCAATTTGTCGAAGTGGTTCGTCCAGCAGATCATAAAGCGGGCTGGGCTACGTGCTTTTAAGGTCAGGAAGGCGCCAAACCGGACTGACAAGCAAAACACGGTGGCCAAATTGCGTGCGCGGAAGCTGTACCGTATGTGGCTGGTCAAGCCAGGCTGTCTCGTCATGGACGACACCAGGCGGACACCAAACAAATCCGCGGCCTCTAGTTATTTGTCGGTACGTCCCGCATGGAAGTTTCGGAAAAGTTCCGGAAGAGAAAGATGGACAAATTCGCGAAAAAGTACCTGTTGTTGCAGGCGATCTGCGAGTGTGGACGGCACAGCAAGCCGTTTGTTACAACCGGCACCATAAGTGGCCAGATTTATCGAGAGGAATGCTTGCAGAAGCGCTTGCTGCCCTTCCTCAGCTCTCACCGTGGTCCCACGCTGTGCTGGCCGGATCTTGCTTCGTGTCATTACGCCAAGCCTGTAATGGATTGGTACGAAGCGAAGGGCGTTAATGTGGTCCCGAAGGAGGCGAACCCACCAAATACACCAGAACTTCGTCCGATCGAAAAGTTTTGGGCGATAATGAAAAAGAAGTTGAACAAAAGCGGAAAAACATTCTGGGAAAAAAAACATTCAAAACTGGGAGAAATTGTGTAAGGAAGATGGACAAAGCCTAGCCCAAGATCTCATGAGCAGTGTTAAGAGAAATGTATGAGCATTCAGCTTGCGGGAGGAAATCCAATAAATAAGTTATGCCAAAACATAGATAATATATAGTTATTCAATCCCTGAAAATTTGAGAAATATCCGATTTAAAATGAATTTTTGGTGATCATTTTTTTATGTCTCATTTTTTCCGAGTCCAGTCTTTATTACAACTGTAAATCTTGAATTCTAAACGCCATAACAGTTTGAACGACCTAGGCCATCCCAAGATTATCTTTTTTTGTATCTTCACGTTTGGAAATATTCACTGAATATGCTTGAATACGCGATGCTACTTTGTAACACCTGAAAAGCTATTATTACTAACTTAGATTTTAAGTTCTAAACTTCAGGACAGTTTAAATTACCTAGAGGATCACAAAGTTGAAAAATAATCATTGTTCACTTTCCAAAAGATTGAATACATAAGCTACGAACGACAATCAGCAAGCAAGCCGCCTCAAACGGCTGGAACAGCAGCTTAGAACTTCAAATGTTACCCTTGTCACGCTGACTGGACCGTAACCCAATATCTGAGAAATGTTTCAGCGAAGACGATGGCAGTTACATATGTTTGCAACGATTGCAGCACGTTGAGCAGACAGCGACACCGATGACGACCATGACAGTGTTGGGGTCTCAACCAGTGCGGTTCGTAGTTGAAGTTTCTTTTTAAAAACTCAATCCGGAATCCCGTCCACTTAACTCATATAGTAACTTCATGTACCCCGAAAAACTACTCTTAAAGCTGTAGATCTTCTGTTTTGAACATAGAGACAGTTTGGATAACCTAAAATATCTCTAGATTGTCGCATTATGTCTGAAGACCTTCCACACCATTCAATTGATATTTTTTTAATAAGGTCCCTTTGCATGCTCCAATAACCTACTGTTACAACTTTAAGTCTTATTTTGTGCACTCAAGGACATTTTAGATGATCTAGATCATCACAATTTTTCTCGTAATGTTTTTCTTACGTTCAAAAGTATTCACTTAATATGGTTGCATACGTAGCGTAATTTTGTATAGCCCAAAAAGCAATAGTTACTACTGTAGATCTTAAGTTCTGAACTCAACGATAATTTGGATGACTCAAAATTATCAAATAGTGACTATTGAACTTTAAAAAGGTCCAGTCAATATGCTTGAATACATATACCTTTTTTAAACCTTATATAGTCCTTAAAGCTACTGTTACAACTGTAGATCTAAACTCAAGTACATTTTGGGAAACCAAGAACATCCCAGAAAGACATGAACATTTTCGAAGATTATAAACGAGAATTTAATAATACGTATGTGTATGTACCATGCTCTTGAATAAAGCTTTAATAAGCAATTTATTTTTTCCTCTTGAACTTCTTTATATTCAGGATGTTCTAGGTCGTTAATTAAACCATACACTCAGGTGTTTAATACATTTTCCAGGTTGAAGAATTGACGAAACACAAATTTTCCGAAGACATTGTACACTTTTATTCAGTATGTGGTTTATGCAGCCATATTCCTTTTGATGTCATAAATGACCCCTTAGGACTGAAGGCGCTAATATACTTTTTAAGAAAAGACTTAAAATTTATAAATTCTTCAAAAGTGTATGGCCAGAATTGAAAAATGTTTTCTATTGCAATTGATGCGTGGAAAAAATTCCGATCGATAGGTGCAAATATTTTGAAAATTTCTTGAGGAACGACTGAGATGTTAACGCTCAAAATATGACCACTTTTCGTGACGGTCGCAATGTGTTTTTTTTTTTAATTGTACCCTAGTTTAGGAAACACAAACTTAATCCTACGTTAAAATAAAAAAAATCTAAATAAACACCGGCAACTTTACAATTTCAATAGAGGAAGCTTACCTTATAAGGTAAAGGCCTATTTCGTTTGCAATCTACAGCCTCCTGCAGTGTCGAGTGTTTGACAGGTTGCTGGTGCTGGTTGATTGCAAATATACAGCCTTTAATGCATTATCACGTACGCATAGTTGTTAGTTTAATAATGCATACTTTTTATGATTGGAAAAATTGGAATTTAGCAATTTAGGAAATTTTCTTAGCCCAAATATACCGAGACCTTTACCTTCAACAAGGTTCTGATTTGTAGCTGTGCCGCTTCCTACTGAGCCTCCGAAAGGAAAAGGCTCTATAGAAGCCTATTTTCACCATGGAAGTTTATGTCAACATAATTTTATTTTGAAAGTACCGAGCAAGTCAACTTCAACAACACCCTATTCTAAAAATTCATGATAAAACGATGACTCCATATACTGAACAAATGATGTTGATTAATTACACTTGATTAAGATTAATAACTGACTGACATTCCACTGGATAACTTAAAGGGTGTTTCGATCAAAATCTGGTCGACTTAAACTTGACGCATTACCTTTCATCGTGCATTAAAATTTTTTGCACACCCCTCATTTTGATGATGTGTGCGTGTAGCATTGAAATTGTTGAATGTGGCTAAATCAACTGCTTACTTACCAACGTATTAAAAGTGTTCGGTGAACGTTTGTCGACATCCAGGAAAGCAGGATCAGGAGGAAATCGAAAGCCGGAGGCCACAGCGACGACAAAAAGAGTTGCCCGCTGTTTCGAGCGGAACCCCAACCTCTCCGTCCAAGATGTCGCATAGAAGTTGGAAGTGCCACCTAAACCGTGAATAGAGCTAAAAAATGAGCCGGACTGACTTACAAGAAAGTGTTGACTCCAAATCGCGAAGATAAACAAAACATGTCGGCCAAAGCACGATCGCGAAAGTTGTACACGACGATGCTGACGAAGTTTAATTGCATGGTACAGGACGATGAAACTTACGTCAAGGCAAACTTTAAACAGCTTCCTGGACAGGAACTTTATACGGCAACCGGACGGGGAAAGGTGGCAGATATTTTCAAGCACATCAAACCGACAAAGTTCACGAAGACATATCAGGTGTGGCAGGCCATCTGTAGCTGTGGCTTGAAGAACAATGTCTACTTTGTGACCGGAATCGTTAACCAGGAAATTTATCTGAGCGAGTTCCTACAAAAGCGTCTACTGCCTTTCCAGAAGCGACACAATTGTTCCGTTATATTTCGGCCGGGTTTAGCATCTTGCCATTACGGAAAAAAGCCATGCAGTGGTATGCTGCCAACAACTTTCAAGTGGTGTGCAAAGACAAGAACCCTCCCAACACGCCAGAGCTCCGCCCAATCGAACAATATTGGACCATCGTCAAGCGGAACCTTAAGAAGACTCAAAAATCTGTTGTGCGCGAAACAGTTTAAGGCAAACTGGCGTTCTGCGGCGAATAAAGTGGACAAGGAGACTGTACAAAATCTTATGGCAGGTGTTATACGAAAGACCCGGCAATTCGCATTCGGTTAAAGGAAGCTTAGCTGAATATTTCTACTGTATTCTGTATTAACTTGTATTAAAGCCGAAGAGTTTCGTCCTATCAACATGCTGCACACATTAGAGAAAATTTTAGAACTTGTTGTGAAAGGCCAGTTGCTGGAATATTTAAATAGTAATTCTTTGTTGATACCGGAACAATCTGGCTACCGGGAAGGCCATTCTTGTGAAACCGCGTTGAATTTAGTATTAGCTAAATGGAAAAGTAACTTAGAGAGTAGAGATACGATTGTTGCTGTTTTTTGGATCTGAAACGCGCTTTTGAAACAATTTCGTAGCCCTTGTTGTTGAAAACAATAAAGCGCTTTGGAATTTCGAGTACTGCATACAGATGGTTTGAGAGCTATTTGTCTGACAGAACTCAACGGACTGTTTTTAATGATTCTGTTTCTAATCCCGTGGGGAATAACCTTGGAGTGCCCTAGGGAAGTGTGATTAGGGCCTTTTGTTTATTATGTATATTAATGACATGCGACGTGTTTACGATTTTGTGACATTAATCTGTTTGCAGATGACACTGTGTTGTTCATTGCAGCTAAAGATTTAAATGAAGCCGTTACCCATTTGAACGAAGATTTGCGTTTTCTAAGTAGATGGATTGAAATGTAAGCAATTGAAATTGAATATAAGTAAAACTAGAATTTATGGTAATTTACACAGAATCGAGTAAATGAGAATGTCTCAGTTACGATTGATGATGAGGACAATTGATCGCGTTCGGGAGATTAAATATCTTGGCGATTATTGATGACAAGCTAAGTTCAACGCTCACATTGACAATGTCATCAAGAAAATTGCCAAAAGGTGTGCAAATTCTATGCCGATTGAACAACGATTTAACTACTTGCAGTAAAATACAGCTACTACAAATCAATCATCTCTCCTCATTTCGGACTTTTGCCCTTCCATTTTATTTTTGGCCAATCAAACACAAATACTGAGGCTACAGCGTTTGCAGAATAAAATAATGCGTTTGATTTTGAGATGTAACAGATTCACTTCCTCGACTTTAATGTTAGACGCGTTGCAATGGTTATCGGTGAAGCAGAGAATTGTATATTTGACTATGGTGTTCATTTTTAAAGTAGTTAATGGTTTGCTGCCTCGATATTTGTGTGATCGAATTGAAAGAGGAAGTGATATTCATAGATACAACACTAGAAACGCGTATGAAATAAGAACACCGAATTTTTTGACATGTGCTTCACAAAACTCATTATATTTTAAAGGAATAAATGTTTTCAATTCGATGCCAAGACACATTAAACGTGCACCAACACTTTCAGAATTTAAAGACTATGTATTTCACATGTTAAAACTGTTTGCTAAACAGTAAGCAAATTTTTAAATCATTTATGAAGATTGTAACTGACGATGTTTTACTGATATAAAACGGATTATTTTGTATGGACTATTTCTTGTACGGTTATGTTACTTTTTTTTGTTTTTTAAATGAAGATTGTATTTTGACGAAGTTTTTTACAAACGGATTATAATGAGTTGGCTATTTTCTTTTTACATACTTTTTTTTCTTCACTTTTATCAACACTACAAACTATTTTGTTCGTCACGGTGATGATGATGGAAATTTGTTTAATGTTGTTGTAGTTAAAAAAATAAAGAAAATAGTCTACAATTGTTTGAGCCTCGCGCGCGGTATACAGGTATAAAGGACTTCTTTTGAATTCATGAAAAAAAATTGGCCTCTTATGCTTGAGAAGATACCATGAAATAGTAGTGGGTTGTCTGGCTGATTGTCGGAGAATTCCTTGCCAATTCTGTTGTGGTTGAACGTAAAAGTTTGACAAGGGCCGGTCCAGGATTTTTTCGGTTTGGAAATTTTCTTGATTTCCCTGGTTGGGGATATCCTTGGTCAACCCAAAACTAAGCTGGTGGCTCCATTAGTGTTGGAACTGCATTGGCTCTGTAGCGGGTAGGATCGGATATTGGCTTGTCTTTTGATAATGTCCTTAAACGGGATTCTGTGATTTGAATTGTTATAGGATTTCCTTATTGCTGGGAATACTTGCGAACATTTGTAGTTGACATCAATAGCTTTTCACAATTATATCGCTGTAAAACAAATGAACAGTTTTGGAAGAAGTTTACATCTGTAGATGAAATCAGTTCGTTTTTTTGCATAACTGGTTGAATTGCTTTAAATAAATTATCTAATAGATAAATCGTCTAGCTCAAACCTTTGTAGGGGTAAGTGGCGGGACCATCATCATCATCATTAACTGAAATTTAAAAATAACAAGAATTTGCCTTATTACTAAAAACTTTGATTGACTCACACAAATTTCTGTTTGACCAAATTTTGATCGGAACACCCTCTATGTCCCGTCAATAGAATAATTACAAAATTTGAAATAAATAATCTTCAAATAATCAAAATTCAAGCACAAACAACATAAATTGATTCTCAGAAACACCCAAAGTAATTTCCACTAAAAAGCAACTTCAGAATTACTTATCGACCCCGCTTTCATCCCACTCATCCATCGAACGGCGCGAATCAATTTTAAATCATAAGAAATTCATTATTCATCCGACTTCGCCCCTATTCCACGAATTACCACAACCGATGCGGGGACCCATGTTACTATCAGCATCTCAGAGTGCCTCCCGCCGAATGGCAAACAGACAACCCCCGTCTGGCATGCACAGGTTAGGTTTGCGTGGTTTGCGTATCTCTGTGTCAGTTCACTGTATTTTGAATGTGGGTTTCTTGCCGAACAGCGAAAGCTACAAATATGTTTAGATTGTTCTTGGAATGCAGAAAAATGGGGACGATACGGTTACAATCCACCCATGTGCGCCGCTTTTCCTGATGGCGGAAACCGTTTACGACCGGGAATCAACGGCTCTGATAGGTATCATCACCATCATCATTATCGTCATTATTATTATCATTCTGTTGGCGTGGCTCGAGAGGAGGCACCTCCTCAAAAGGCCTTTATTTTCAAGTACCTGCTGGCGCATGGAAAAGTCAACCCCCTGTGATGGCTCCCCCGTGTGACATGAGCACAAATATTCAATTAAAATAATATCCTTACAGCCGTAAATATGCTCGAGTAGAATGTTTCCCGATTCGGGTACCGCGTGAATCCAACGGGAGTCGAGTGATTAGGAAACATCGGTGCGTTATTCCTCGACGTTTTCGAGTCTGCAGAACGATTACGAAAGGCATACATAACCTAATAGCGATTTGAAAATCCCAACTTCCAGGAACTGCTGAAGGAAGGGATTTAGAATTTCGCTGAAAATGAGTTCGTCCGTTCACATGCAGCCAGTGCCAAGTCACGTGATTATCAGACATTCCCACCCAAACGATGATTTCCAGCGAGCGATAGGAATTTCACAGATTGTCATGAACATAAAAATCTGTTCTGTCTTCGCATTTTTAATGCAAACATTAGCTTGGCACGACATGGTTCATCGTCGTTGTCGTCGTCGTCGTCGTCGTCTTCGTTCCTACTATAGCCTTGTTGCTTTCTTAGGCTCTTCAGAGTACGCAAGGCTGATTGAATCCGAGCATGTTGGCGAGAGCAACGCTGGGTGGGAACTGGAGATGATGGTGGTTCAGATTCCTCTAACTAAGCACTAATCTATCTGCTCGAGGAATGCCAAGGATGTCGTTCTACAAAGCAGTGAACAGCCGGAGCCTGGGGAAGGAGAGCTCATTCGTTTTCCATTCAGGCTCATCCGGCGTCGTCATCAACAGGCCTGAAATGCAAACACACTCACACTCGCTCCAAACACGACTACCTAGCATGGTACAAAAAAAAGTAAAGTAATGGCTGGGGAGCACATAACCTTCTTTCATGGGGAATTTTCGGAAATGAGACCATTAGAATATATTTGCAGTCGTTTGTTGTCTAACTTATATGAAAAGAGAACATATGATGTTTAGCCGTAATGATTAATAAAGACCGGAGCCGGTTCTGATATGAATGCTTCGAAGGTTGAAAGATGAAACGAGGCTTGCGAATTGATGGCTTCGTTCGCTCGGTAATGGAGTCTTTTTTTTTCGGCCTATCCTTCAATGACTTAAATATGATCTTGGCTGTTATTTTCGTTTAGTACTCGGCAAGCTAAACATCACATAAAAATGACAGGAGAACATCCTTTTCACCATCATGCTTGCGTTCTTGAAGCGGTGGGAATGTTTGTTCACGTGAGCGCTTTGACGTCGCTCTGGAAATTACATTAGAGGCCTTCAAGTTAGTAGAACCATCCGTCGGCTGTTCACAAATGCTATGGCGTGTGTAGGGGGTGGGGCGCTGTTTTAAATGCAATTCAGAATTAAATTTTGAACATTTTGAATATATTTTGAACGATAAAGCATGTCGTACTCAAAAGGATACCTCAATTAATCCATCCACACAAAATGTAAGTGTTCTTTTCAGATGCGTACTGATTCATTGCTATCACTGCTATCGGTTACTGGTATTACCTTCGTTCGACCCAAATTCCCCCATCCACTCCGAACGCAATCGAGAAAACAGAACAGAGCAAGCATTCTCGAATGAAACTATCGATGCTTTGAGGAGAGTATCTGTGAGTGAGTAGTGAGCGAGTTTGGTTTACACTATTCTTGCTTTACTCTCTTCATCATCACCATTCGTTTCAAGTAAACGGATCAAGTACGAAGTGAATCGGAAGTGAGGCGATCCGAACGAATCGTAGCGATCGAAGCAAAGCAATTGTAGTGAACCGATCGAAGTAATGAGACCTAGAGGTGGGCAATGCGCTCATGAACTGAGCTAAAGAACTAGTTCACCCAGATGAACGAGTGACCCACACTTTTTTTTTAATTGAGCGGAAGCTCACTCGCTAACCTGACAAAAAAAAAAAATAATATGTGAGCGGGAGCGTGAACGGGAGCTATTTCTGTTTGCGATATGACAAGCGATCGAGAGCGCGAACGGCAGCACCTATCCAATATAGCTCACGAACGGTATCATGTGATAGGGGAGCTAGAGCTATTTAACTGAGCGAGAGCGCCTATTGATAGGTGACTCCGAGCTACTGATCGACTGGTTAAACTAGTTGTACTGAGTGAGCGAGAGCGGAAACGAGATGGTAAGGCCTATCATCTGATTAAATTTTCTCTTAAACCAGAGGAACGTTCGAAACTGCTATGAAAAGAGCGAGAGTGGAATTAAAACTCGCAAGCAGATGCAAGTTTTTATTACACGCTCTAGATCATCATTGGTTTTCAATTATTCTCTGTGTATGATTAAATTAGGAAAAAAATCCTCCTTAGCAGAATGTTCTGACGAGAACTCCACGTTCGAAATTTTAGAAAGATTGCTATTGAAACAAAGGTGCTGCTGTGAGTTCTACTATGGCCTTATTAGATTCGACGCGCTTCTCCGCCTTTTCTATGAGGTTTTGATTGAAATTTCGTCAGGAAAATCTGTTTCCTTACCTTAAGCTCAGTACGTGCCCACATTATGAGGGAACGTATCAAACTGCATTCAAACGATTCTCTTCCTCTAAATATCGAAAAGTTGGTGGATGAACTGGAAGATGGTTTAATCAAGCATTTCGGGGAAAGAAAATCGAATGAACTGATCGCACAAGAATACTTTCTCGATCCGTGGTTGGAGGAGCAAAGTTTTGAAGACATGGAGATTTACAACGCGATCCAATCTGGTGTTGGAAATTTATTTGTATTTCTATCCCGGTGGCGTTTGACGGGAGATTTATAATCAGCTTATTCGTAATTAATGACTGTGTGTTTGTGTTTTCTATGACTGCCAGACGCAATATCAATAACATCAGAACAACATTACGAGTGAAAATTGTTTGAACTTTACAGTTAATACCAGCATTAAACAACTACAGGTATACCTCAATAGAACGTTCATCATATTTCTCACTTCAAATCGCAATTACATAAAAACTACTGGGTGTACCTGAAATCTATATATAAAAAAATGAATTTTTGTCTATCTGAATCGTAAACTACTGAACCGATTGGCGTGAAATTTTTTATGGAGGAGTTTATCGGGCCAGTGAAGGTTCTGAAGAAAGTGAGAGACGCCTCCCTTCTCTGAAAGGGACATACAAATGAAACATATATTTCTGCGTAACTCGAGAATTAATCAAGCAATGGAATCTAATTTTAGTATATGAGAAATATTGGAGACAAAAATGTTTCTATGGTGGCTTAAGATCCCTCCCCTCGTTGAAAGGGGAGGCTCTCATACAAATGACAGAGAAGTTTCTCCATAACTCAAGAACTAATCAAGCAAATGGAACCAAATTTTTCATGTGAAGTTTTCTGGAGGAAAGAATTACTTTATGGTGATTCGAGACCCCTCTCTTCTCTAAACGGGGGGCTCTCATACAAATGAAACTGAAATTTTGCATAGCTCGAGAACTACTAAAGCAAATGTAACAATGTTGGCATGTGTGGATTTTGGAGGCAACACATATTTCTACGGTGAATTATGGCCCCTCCTCTTCTGCAGAAACGTTTGTTTTATTTGTACGGCAGGAGGTCTCCCGTACAAATGAAACAATAGTTTCTGCATTACTCCAGCTATACAAGTAAATGGAACCAAATTTTGCTAGTAATAATTTTTGAAGGCAATAAATGGTTCTATGATGATTTAAAATCCCTCCACCTTCTGTAATAGGGGGGTTCCCATACAAATAAAACACAAATTTCTGCGTAACTGGAAAACGAATCAAGCGTATGGAACCATATTTGGCATGTGGAGGTTTTTGGAGGAGAAAAATGTTTCTATAGAAGTTTGAGACTCCTCCTCCCTCTGGAAGGGACGAGGGGGTTCCCATACGAATTCAATACAATTTTTTGCATAAGTCGACCTCAGATTCCAGTTTTACCAAGCGACACGATCGGTCGTGTTTTTCGCTCCCTCGCAGTAACAGTTTTTTTTCTCCCGTTTTTCCCCTCGCCCGCTTTCTCGCGATTGCGTGTTCGGTTCGCGAATTATCACCTGCGCTTGCTCATCTTTTGGTGGTGGCAAGACAAAAGCAAGCGCTGCAAAGTTCACCAAGTTTGTTCGCTCGACCTGTTGCCGTGGCAATGGGTCGAAAAAAAATCAACACGTGGTGACATCCACGCCAGTGGCATCAGCTCCTGACTCGATACCAAAACCGAGCAGCTCCAAGCGGCTGCGCCAAGACGACGCCGATCCAGCGGACCCAAACGATCGACTATTAGCGAGCAACAAATTTTCCATGCTCCCGGTACAGGAGGTGCCAAAGAAGGTAAAAGTCCCCCGCTCTTCACCACATCAAAGGACGTCGCTGCTCTCGGGGCTGAGCTTGCAGCAATCAAAATTCAACCGCTTTTCAAGCTGTGCAGTACCGGCACAAAGATCATGTGCTCGACGGAGGCTGACTACCGTGCTGTTGGTGCTCACCTGGTCATCAAGAAACATGAGTTTTACACTCACGACGCACCAGGAAACAAGCCGCTGAAGGTGATTCTGCGTGGCCTTCCGGAATGCACCCCGGAGGCAATCATTGCTGAGCTGCAAGCGGCTGCTCTGAAACCGGAGAAAGTGTTCCCGATCAGACGTCAACAACAGGAAATCATCGAGACCAACTCTATCTGGTCCATCTAGAGAAGGGTTCCGTCACGATGGCGGACCTGTTGAAAATACAGGCACTTTTCAACGTGATTATCGAGTGGGACCGGTATCGCCCGAGAAAGCACGACGTGACGCAGTGTGGCAACTGCCTTGTGTTTGGCCACGGAACTCGAAATTGCCACATGAAACCACGTTGCGGCAAGTGTGCCGGAGCACACACTACCATGGATTGTGCCCCAATGGATGAAGGAACACCACCAAAGTGCGCCAACTGCGGCGCTAATCACGAAGGTAACAACCGAACTTGTCCCAAGCGTGCAGAGTTTCTGGCGATCCGCAAACAGGCGTCCACTAAGTCCCGGGCTGGGCAACGCCGTCCGCCACCTCGGCTGGATGAAGAAAATTTCCCGACGCTCCGGTACCAGGTGCCAAACCTACCGCCGATCCCATTGAATCACCGCCAAGCAACTTCCGTTCATCATCGTTTCGCCGCAGCCGCCGCCGCCCCCAACCCGACTCCTCCTCCAGGCTGGGGCAATCCGAATCGCAATACCTCCACGCAATCACCCGTCGATGGTCAGCTCTACGACTCGGAGCAAATGGTCGAGTTCGTGCAAGAGCTCTATCGCCAACTACGTTCCTGCCGCTCCAAGGAAGAACAGCTCAAAGCCGCCACATCCGTGACGATGACGTTCATCTTTAAGTATGGACCGTAAACGCACCATCAACATTCTTAATTGGAATGCTTGTTCCATCCGGAACAAAACTGTGGAGCTCGGTGACTTCCTTAACAGGAAGGCCATCGACATTGCCATCGTCACCGAGACGCATCTCAAACCGGAAATCAGCATCTTTATCCCAGGATACCGGATTGTGCGACTTGATCGTAGCGGCTCTAGTGGAGGAGGAGTTGCGATCGCCCTGCGCTACAACATCAACTGCCATCTGCTTCCGAGCTTCCAGCTGCAGTCTATCGAAGCCATCAGGTCGAAGTCGAAACTGCCGTCGGCAATATCATCATCATCACGGCCTATTGTCCCAAGCAAGCAAGTACAACCAACGGAACAACAATGGCCCTACGAAACGACATCCGTAAGCTAACTCGGAGGCAGGGGCAGTTCATCATCGCCGGCGACCTAAATGCGAAACACGAAGCCTGGGGAACACCCGGCGGAATCGGAACGGAATAATTCTGCAGGAAGACCTAGAAGAGGGACATTACACCGTCCTGGGCCCGGATACTCCCACCCGGTTGAGCAGATCCGGGGTCCATTCGACAATCGACATCTTCCTCACCAACATGGGAACAACATCGCCCAGCCGATCGTACACCAGGAGCTCAGCTCGGACCACTATCCGGTGGTGGCCGAAGTTGGCTCCTCGGTCAACCGGCATCGAATCACCAGACGGAACTACCATCGCGCCAGTTGGGAGAGGTTCCGACAACACGTTGACGACAACATCGATTTTGACATGCACCTTGATTCGGTTGATGACATCGAACGACAGCTGCAGAGCATCGAGCAAGCGATCTCCCATGCCCGGGAGCAACATGTACCGGTGATAGATCAGGTGAGTGACTCTGTGACCATTGATAGACCCACTAAAGATTTAATACAATTGCGAAACGCCATTCGAAGGCAATACCAGCGAACTGGTTTGCCAACGCTCAAACGTCACTGTAATCGAGTGACCAAAATGATTAAGGCCAGAATGTTGGACCTTAGAAATAATGATTTCGCTAACAAAATTCGCTCTCTCCCAGATTGTGCTAAGCCGTTCTGGAAGATGACAAAAATTTTAAAAACTAAGCCAAGGCCCATTCCACCGTTGATCCCACTAGACGTCAATGACTCTAGGGATCGGTTGATAACACCTGCAGAGAAGGCTGATGAGATAAGTCAACACTTCGTCAGCTCCCACAATCTCGGTCAAAACATCGTCAGTCCACACGAAGCTGCCGTTAGCGCGCTTATAACTAACATCGACCAAAGTCCTAACGACTTCTCCGAAGATTTGGAGATCTCAGCTGACGAATTGTTGACTTATATCAAGACCTCAAAGAACATGAAGGCCCCAGGTTTCGACAACATCATGAACTTGGAGCTCAAGCAATTGAGCCCCCAGTTCTACAACCATCTGGCGGTGGTGTTTAACCAATGCCTCCGTCTTGGCTACTTCCCATCGTGCTGGAAGTCAGCCAAAGTCATCCCCATTCGGAAACCTGGGAAAGATCCTTCATGTTCCAGAAGCTACAGACCAATCAGCCTTCTCTCAGGTCTAGCAAAACTGTTTGAGAAAGCGATCTACCGTCGGCTTCTAACATCTGCTGACGAGCTCAATATCCTGTTGGATGAGCAGTTCGGTCTCCGGCATGGTCGCTCTACAGTCCATCAACTTAATCGAGTCATGAACATCCTCAGGCGGAACAAGTCTGTTTCGAAAACATCCGCTATGGCCCTTCTCGATATCGAGAAGGCCTTCGATAATGTGTGGCATGATGGCTTGGTGTACAAGCTCAAGCGATACAATCTTCCAATCTTCCTGGTGAAGATTATTAAAAATTATCTCTCTGACAGGACATTCCGAGTTTCGTTGCATGGTGCAGTTTCCGGCAGTCAGGAGATCTCCGCCGGTGTTCCGCAGGGAAGTATTTTAGGTCCACTTCTGTTCAATCTATTCACCTCGGATATACCCCCGCTCCCTGAAAATGGATCTCTTTCGTTGTTCGCCGATGATACCGCAGTCGTCCACAATGGTAGGGTAATAAGAGCGCTTGCCGCGAAACTGCAGCGAAGCCTGAATGTTCTGTCAGAATACTTCACTGAATGGAAGATTTGTATCAACGCAGCAAAGACCCAGGTAATCCTGTTTCCACATTCTAATTCTCCCAGACTTGTCCCGCCTGAGGATTGTAAGATAAGCCTGAACAACACAACGGTGGAATGGACCAAATCAGCTGTCTATCTTGGTGTCACTCTAGACAGCAAGCTTATTTTCAGGGATCAGGTTGACAAAACTGTCACAAAATGTAATACTCTGTTGAAACTACTGTACCCATTGATCAACAGAAGGTCTACATTATCCCTTAAAAATAAGCTTGCTGTCTTCAAACAAATCATACTTCCAGTCATTGAGTACGGCATGCCAGTCTGGGAGAGTTGCGCAAAAACACATCTCCTGAAACTTCAGAGAGTACAAAACAAGTTCCTCAGGATGATCCTGAACACCCCTCCGAGGACAAGAACATCTGAGGTCCACCGTCTGGCCGAGATAAAAATGCTCGACGATCGCTTTAGTGAGTCTATCAATCGGTACAGGGCACGCTGCCTGACATCGGATCACCAGATCATCCGGAATCTGATTCCCCATCCCTAGGATTTTCAAATTGTAGTTTTAGTTGTAGATTAGGTAGGTTATCAAATTTTAACAAACAATGCCCCAAGGGCCGCACTGACAATTTCATGTTAAACATAAACACACTAAAAACACCAAACACAAACAATTCATTAACAAAGCTGAAGAGCCCATTGGGCTGAAACACTTAATCTGTTAAATTAGTTTATACGACAAAAAACTGACAAATAAAAGCATATTTTACTACTACTTTTACTGCATAAGTCGAGAACGAATCAAGTCAATGGACCCACATTTTGCGATTGGAGATTTTTGAAGGCAAGAAATGTTTCTAAGGTGGCTTGAAACCCCTTCCCATACTGAAAGGGGGGTTATGTACAAATGAAACAAAACTTTCTGAATAACTCAATTGGGTTCAATTTGCTTGATTATTTCAAGAAAGAGGCAAAAAGCTTGTAGTTCGTTTGTATCGAGACCCTCCCCGTGCCCCTCCCATTTTTTCATAGAATGGAAGGGTTTTAAACCACCATTGAAACATTTCTTGCTTCCATTTGCTGGTTGAGGGAATGAAGAACTACTAATGAGTTTTGATTTACAACATTTGTTTTGATGAAGTTTATTTCAGAAGCAGATAATTTATCATCTCCATGCAAAGCGCTAGGAGCGGACAGTAATTTTATTGCTAGAACAAATAGACATGAAGAGAAAGTGTATTGATAGATCCGTAAGGGAACGGCAGGCTTTTGAAAATTGAATAGATGTAAGTTTGAAAACGAGCGGAGGGCATTTGAACGGTAGTATACAATCAGGCACATAACCCTTTGTCATACTACCCTATACAGGATCGGCAAGGTGGGAAATCCCCTTGACTGACAAAAGGTTATGCAACCGATCGTGCTCTTATACTACCTATTGCTTGTTTCTAGTTCTAGCGATTTGTCCGTCTCCTAATACTGCCTAGCACGGGTGAGAAATTATCTCCCGCTGTTGGGTTTATTTTTAGCATGCACCGCCTATTTCACACATTTGCTCTTCTCGTCATTTATAACTTATAGATCTCGGAGAGTGCTAGGCAGTATTAGGAGACGGACAAATCGCTAGAACTAGAAACAAGCAATAGGTAGTATAAGAGCACGATCGGTTGCATAACCTTTTGTCAGTCAAGGGGATTTCCCCCCTTGCCTATCCTGCATAGGGTAGTATGACAAAGGGTTATGTGCCTGATCGTATACTACCGTTCAAATGCCCTCCGCTCGTTTTCAAACTTACATCTATTCAATTTTCAAAAGCCTGCCGTTCCTTTACGGATCTATCAATACACTTTCTCTTCATGTCTATTTGTTCTAGCATTACTGTCCGCTCCTAGCGCTTTGCATGGAGATGATAAATTATCTGCTTCTGAAATAAACTTCATCAAAGATCGTTACTTCCGCGCTGGGGAGAATTCAAAAAATAACAATCAAAAGAACATTTGTTTTATTCAATTTCGTCTCCCATCCCGAATGCCCGCACCTTCCTTTTCACTTCACCCATCAAATTTTGTACAACCGATTTTCCCAGTGTTTTTGTTGTTTTTACCCAAATTTTCTTCAATTCTAGCTCTGTTTTTATAGTTTTGGGATGTTTGCGAAGTTCCGTTTTCATAATTGCCCAGAATTTTTCAATTGGACGAAGTTCCGGGGAATTTGGTGGGTTCATATCTTTGGCACAAAATTGACTCCGTTGGCTCGGTACCACTCCAATACGTTTCGAGCGTAGTGGCAGGATGCTAGATTCTTTGCAAATTTTGAAAGTTTCTTCTTTCGAACATCCTCCGGAACATCAAACTTCGACTTGGCAACGAAATATTCTTGCCCAGGAAGTTGACGGAAGTCGGCCTTGACGTATGTTTCGTCATCCATCACGATGCAACCGGATTTGGTGAGCAGCTTCGTGTAAAGTTTCCGGGCGCGGGTTTTCGCAGTGATGTTTTGTTTTTCATTCCGGTTTGGGGCTTTTTGCACTTTGTAAACATGTAACCCAGCACGCTTCATGGTTTTCTGCACAAAACCGACTGACACCTTAGACTTTTTAGCGACATCTCGAATTGACATGTTTGGACGGTTCTTGAATTGTTGTACGACTTTCCTGGCCATTTTACTGTCCATTGGACCACTTTTACGAACACTCCCTTCCTTCCTTTGGACACTTAGACGCTCCTTGAAGGTTCTTATTACACGAGACACAGTTGTATTTGCAATTCCAAGCCTTTTAGCAATCCATCGGTGGGACGCCCCTGGATTTTGATTGTGAGTGCACAGAATTTTCTCACGGACAATTTCTTGTTTCGACGACGTGACTAGAACTACTGAATGTAACTATGAAACTTGGCAGATGTAAATAATACACTATGGATAAGATCTACTCAAATTTCTAGGTTTTTTACTCATACGATTCAAAAGTTACAGAAGATTTTCTGTGTGCCATTTTTATCGAATACACCCTTTATGCAGAAATTTGTGTTTCATTCGTGCGAGAGCCCCCCTTCCCACCCCACCTTCAGAAAGTTGTGGTGTCACGAGTCACCTAAGAAACATTTTTGGCCTTCAAAAACCTCTACCTACCACAATTGCCATTTGCTTGATTACTTCACGAGTTATGCAGAAACTTGTGTTTCATGTGTATGAGAGTCTGAGAGCCTCCTCTTTCTGGATGAGGAGGGGTCTCAAACCACCATTGAAACATTTCTTGCCTTCAAAAACTTCCACATGCCCAATTGGGTTCCATTTACTTGGCTCTCGAGTTATGCAGAAATTTGTATGGGAACCCCCTTTAAAGATATGGGTGGGATCTCTTACTATCACTTAAACCTTTTCTGGCCCCAGAAACCACTGCATACAAATTTTACGCCTATTGGTTCAGTAGTCTTTGAACCTATAAGGTTCAGACAGACAGAAATTCATATTTATAGATATAGAAAGAAAGATTAATATAACTCTTATATTGAAAGTATTTGAACGAGTTGTTGGAAGAATTTGCGACAGCACCTCCCAACTTTACGGCCTATCTTTGCCATCAGGTATAACGCCTTAGGAAATTGATATCGTTTTTTTTTTCAATTTTATTATACTGAAGCGACTAATAGTTCGTCAACTAGAAGTTAACGGCAATCAGAACGTCAATGCACAGCAAAAACAGATGCGCTAACATCGACTTGGACAACTACCTAGTGATGGTTAAGATGCACCCAAAACTCTCCGTAGTGAACAACTTTCGGTACCGGCGCCCGCCACAGTACAATCTCGTGCGACTGAAGCAACCTGACGTCGCCGCAAGCTACGCGCAATCGCTCGAAGCTGCGCTGCCGGAAGAGGGCCAGCTCGACGAAACCCCTCTCGAGGGCTGTTGGAACACCGTGAAAACAGCTATCAGCAGCGTAGGCGAGAACGCCCAAGTGGCAATTTTGGTTTCATCAGTGTTCTAAAGACTGTGCGTTAGACTTCTAGAATGCTATAAAACCTTGATAAAACCAACAAGGTTACTTGGGCGTCTTAGGTTATGTGGAACGAAGCCGACAGAACGAGTGATTCGACGAGGAATGTCAGCAAGTGTTGAATGAGAAGAACGCAGCGCGGGCACTTATGCTGCGTCAAGCTACCCGTCATAGTGTGGAACGATACAGACAAAAGCGGCGACAGCAGACCCAACTCTTCCGGGAGAAAAAGCGCTGCCAGGAGGTGGACGAGCGTGAGGAACTAGAACAGCTGCACCACTCACATGAAACGCAAAAGTTCTACCAGAAACTCAACGCATCCCGCAGAGGCTTCGTGCCGCGAGCCGAAATGTGTTGGGATAAGGATGGGAGAATCCTGGCGAACGATCGTGAGGTGACCGAAAGGTGGAAGCAGCACTTCGATGAACATCTGAATGGAGTACAGGAAGAGGACCGAGACAGCGATGGAAGAGAAGTAGTCGATGTAGTAAGTGACGGAGATGTGCCACCGCTGACGATAGGTGAAGTTAATGATGCCATCAAGCAGCTGAAGAACAACAAATTGGTTGGAAGGGATGGAATCGGAGCAGAACTTATCAAGATGGGCCCATCGACTGATAGTCATGATTTGGGATACCGAACAGCTACCGGATGAGAGGAAGGATGGGGTTATCTGCCCAATCTATAAGAAAGGCGACAAGCAATATAGAGTCCCAACGCATCATCTATTCATCGACTTCAAAGTTGCATATGATCCATTAACAGAAAAGAGCTATGGAAGATCATGGACGAAAACAGCTTTCCGGGGAGACTGACCCGACTTATTAAGGCAACGATGGATGGAACCCAGTGCTGTGCGAGGATATCGGGTGGATTATCGGGTTCAGTCAAACCCCGCAGGGGACTTCGTTAAGGTCATGGTCTCTCTTGCCTCCTGTTCAATATTGCTCTTGAAGGTGTTATGCGACGAGCGGCGTTTAACATGCGAGGCACGATTATCAACAGATCTACTTTGCCGATGACGTGGACATTGTCGGCAGAACATTTGAGGCGGTGGCAGAGCAGTACACAAGTCTAAAACGCGAAGCAGAGAAGATTGGGTTGAAGATAAATACGCCCAAACCGAGCACGACAGGACCCGACTGGGCAGCAGTGTAACAATCGATGGCGAAGAGTTCGAGGTAGTCGATGAATTTGTCTATCTCGGCTTACTGGTTACTGCGGACAACGGTAACAGCCGTGAGATCTGGAGGCGGATTTTCAGTGGAAGTCGTGCCTACCATGGGCTCCACAAGCAACTACGGTCAAACAGACTAAGCTCCCGTACGAAGTGCATCCTGTACAAAACTCTAATAAGACCGGTTGTTCTCTACGGGCATGAGACGTGGACAGTGCTTGGAATCTGCGAGCACTCGGAGTTTTTGAGCGATGGGTGTTAAGAACCATCTTTGGTGGAGTACACGAGGACGGATTATGGAGGCGAAGGATGAACCAAAAGCTCGCGCAACTCGCCGGTGAATCCAGTATTCATAAGGTGCTGGAAGGATACGCTGGGCAGGACATGTTGCGAGAATGTCGGGCAACTATCCTGCAAAAATATTGTTCGACGGGAATCCGGTTGGTACAAGACGACGTGGGGCGTAAAGAGCAAGATGGTCAGACCAGGTGGAGCAAGACCTAGGGGGTACAAGGTGCCCAAGAGATTGGAGAGGAGCATTATGGTGGGATATTGTGTATCAGGCTATGTTATAGTATTGTGACGTTATGCCATGTACATAAATAAATAAGATGTTGCTCAACGGTTGGACGTGATAGTGACTAAGGAGTGTATCGAATATAAGCTATCCATATACATTTGCGTTGTACGCATGTATTTGTGATGGTTCTTTATGCTCTGAACACTGCATGCTGTGCGTTTGACTGTCAGCTTTCTTTAGTTTACTTGTTTGTGCGGTTCAAATTCTGCTTTTTCAAAATGTCGCGTATTGAAAAGGAAGTGAAAATTAAGGTTCTGGACACATGGCTAAGTGAGAAGGGTATTACTATGCGAAAATTGGCGAAGTGGTTTGGAATTCATCTTGCATTCTTGCATTCATTTCTTGCATTAAGTTTGAAGAACACTATTCTTTGGATGAGCTACCAGGAAGAGGCAGAAAACCCGGTTCTTCCAACCCGAAACTGAGCAGAAAGTGGTGTCTCTAATCATGAAAAACAAATCAATGTCAATACGTGATTTGGCCAAAAAAGCAGGAACGAGTGTCGGAATGATCCAACGTATCAAGAGGCGAAACCACCTGAAGACCTACAAGAAGCAGAAAATCTCGAAACAAAGTGCAGAACAGAAGAAGCGAGCAGCAACAAGGGCCCGGAAATTGTATTCGCGTCTTTTGCAGCGTCGGATGCATGCGTTTTGGTGGACGATGAGACCTATGTAAAGGAGGACTCAAAAACCTTTCCAGGTCCACAATCTGATGGATCGTTGGAGTGTGAGCGATGCGGAAAGTCGATTCAAGTGGAGAAATTCGGTCGAAAGGTACTGGTATGGCAAGCAATATGTTCCTGTGGTTTGAAGTCAACCATTTTTTACACTACCGGAACTATAAATGCGGAAATCTATCGATCTGAGTGTCTCCAGAAGAGATTGTTGCCTTTGTATAAGAAGCATAGTACACCTCCACTGTTTTGGCCGGATTTAGCGTCGGCTCACTATGCCAAATCCACTCTCAATTGGCTTGTGGAAAAGGGTATAGATTTTGTTGAGAAAAATATCAATCCACCAATTTGCCCTCAGCTTCGACCCATCGAACGTTACTGGCAATCGTGAAGAGGGTCTTCAAGAAGACTGATAAGGCAGCTGGGAACATGCAGGAGTTCCAAAAAAATTGGGCTCAAGCTTCCAAAAAATGCGATGCAACACTTTTCCGGAACTTGATGAAGAGTATTCGATCCAAAGTTCGAAAATTCGTGAAGGAATAACTTAAATTTCATCTGGTCTTCATTATGTTCAAGTTTAACCTCGTACAATAAAGGATCACCTGCCTTTTAGAAATCTTAGGAACCTTGTTCCGTATATTTTGCTAGCACAGGCTTACAGCAATCATTTTGCATTGGGGATAACATCCGACATGCTCATAGACCATTATTTCATCTTCTCGGATAGTCTCAGCCCTTCGTTCGATGAAAACAGTGAGGCACTAATATTACCGTGGAACCGATGACATCGATCACGCAGTTTAGTATTGCCCGGATAATGATGCCTCCAGACCACGACTTTTGGATACCCTAGTGGCCTGAGGTAGACAACACATCCACGAGGTATTTTGGGAATGCGTTATCTTCCCTTCATGCAAGCGATCTACGAATTCCTTTGTTAGTCTGACCTTAATGTGTAACGCTCATTGGTCAACCAATTCAGCATGATTACCGCCTCTATGTCCCAGATACTTCCTCTTGTCTCCGTGCGACTTACCTGCCCAACAAGCTATTAGTAATCATCAGCATAATCAGCTCTAGAAAATATCCACTCAGATAAAGTTCACATAATCAGTAGTACTTGCATGTGATTCAGAAGGTGGAAAATGCTTTGCAAAATCTAGTGAATTCTATGTGTCCAGTGAAATGTAAATGATTAGTCAAGAAGAATTTTATTTTCTATGTGATATTTATGTAAAAGTCACGTATTTTAGTTTTGTAAGATATCTACTTGTGTTTTCAGTAATGGCTAAGTGAAATATTTTTTCAGTATATAGTAACCGAGGACTTGATTGAAGCCGCAGCCATGAGCATCATATACTAACTGAATTAAGTTACCTGCCCTGTCCCTTCCAAACGATAATGTGACCCATTATCCTCCAGCCAGCTACGAGTAGTTGGTGTCCCACTTACTACGACCGTAAAGCAAATTATTATAAATTACAAATCTGAATATCGGCTCCGCAAAGTGTTAAACAAGTCTGAGCCTCATAAATAAACGAATTAATTAAGAGGGCGCGTTTTTCTTCCTGCCCATTGAGATATCCTCATGTTAGATAGCTCGCTCTTATGACCAATTGTTCAATCTTGTTGTTGGAGGGAGATTCGTTATATCCCTGTGAAATCGTATGAGTGATATTGCCTATCGATCCACCTACTCGATAGAGGTTGTTTCATCTACCGCACGGCTCGGTGAACAAAGATATGGCTGATTTCACCCCACTCCCCCTTATATTATTGAATAATTTATAGATATCTTTGCTCGCAGTGGCTCAAGATCAACAAAATAGGGCTAGTCCAATATGAAATTTTCTGAAGAATCAAATAGAGGTTGTTTCAATCGCCGTACGGCTTTGTGAACAAAGATATGGCTAATTCTACCCCACTTCCTCTGGGAAATGGCCACTTCCAAGCGGAAATGGCCTTGTTTACAAGCCGCGTTTAAAAGCGATTTCAGAAGTTACAGATTTTTCCCTTAGTTTTCATCAGTACTTGACCACTGCGCAATGGCATGATTAGGATAATCAGTGGTTAGTGAAGCTTGATCAAGTCTAACAGAGAGAAGAGCCCATTACTGTTGGACTTAGTTTCCGTACTAAATACAATGGGTGGTAGTTCATATCATACATACAGCATACAATTCCTAAAATTAAGAATAGATTTTCTAAAACTTTGGCCAGACTGAGCAGTTATAGCATGTTATAAGCATATCTTGATGACGAATCTCTTGTTGAAATTATTTGACAACCGTCATAGCATGTTATAACTCCGTAGTCTGAACAAGGAATTACAAAAAACCCTCGCAAATAAAAACACTTCACAATCTCACAATGACTGATATGAGACCCAACATACAAATATAAAACAATATTAAAATTCTAATATTTTTTAAGATTTCAATAAAGCAAACCTGAAATACATATTCTTGGTTTTTTTTTTAAATTTCTGATGTGATTTGTGCCGCTGGAAAACAAAGTGGATATGTTCTATTAAGAGTCAGAACCGTTTCACCATACCTTTAACAATGATATTTGAATTGTGAATTGATACCCTTCCCATACAGAATCCCTGCGCACTTCCTTGTACCTAAAATACCTCCCCATGTTCACCCACACATTCACATGTTTGCATACATTAATAACGAATTTCACGCCTCCTTTAGCTTGGAGCTTGGAGCTTGCCATGTTCGTAGCAGCAGCAGCGTTCTGACGGCGTTGAGAAGGCAGGTAGGTCCTACTTCACTCCTTCGCCGAATCCGGAAGGATCGTGCCTTATGATAACACGTTTATTAGGGCACTTTGGATAGCTCGCAATCAGTCCGTCAGTCACTTACTTGCTCACCCAAAACGTTCTTCCTTTGCGGGGTGGTGGGAGTGGCGTCTTTAATTGTGATAAACTTTTGCGAGGCAACAACAGAACGGTGCCGCGGTGTGAGGCGTAAAAGTTTCAAGCAAATTTTATGACACATCTGGCGGAATTTTGACAGGGCAAATTTGGTGCTACGACTTGGAAGGGGAATATGGATATGGATATGTTTACGAGGCTTCGGGGCAGAAATAATCAGAACTTTGTTGCCATGAGTGTCACTTTCGGAGCTCGTTAGTGGCAGCTTTGGTTAATGCGATGGATCGAGATGAGCCGAGGTTGCGGAAGGGACTTTTAGTTGCAGGCGATTCATGCTGGTGGTTGGAAAATTAGGTGCGCTGGCAAATGAGGCACTTATATATTACTGCAGACATTTAATCGCATCAGGAATGATTTCAGCGCGATATCGTCCTGAGGTTTGACATTCACTTCGGCTCTTTGCAGTGTTCTGTGACCTTGTACGAAAACACGTCAAATGGTCGCATTGATTTTAGGCTGAGGAAGTTTGTGTTTATTTCGGTTGCAACCACCAGCACTGGTGGAAAAATTCACGTGTTCTCGGCAATTTAAGGATATTGGAAATTCTATTTTTGAGTGCTTGTGATTTATTAAAATTATATTGGTGGATAACCGAAAACTTGAACAGTGACATGCAATATAGAGATAGATAGATAAATATCTTTATTATTGAGCTTTTCAGCCTCGGATGGTTCAGCTCATCCATGTATTCAATAAACTTTTGCATGATCGACCTTGATATTTAAATTTACTGCCAAAGTCCAATGTAAGTAGTGGAAATTGTTCACAAGCAATCAAAAAGTCTGAGACTGCCAATATTGTGTGCATTTAGCGTAGGTAATTGATTCAAGGCAGTTGCAGCAGTATCGAGTGGCATACCTTTTCTTCCAATATAAATCAAATTGTCTGTTAAAGCAACGTTCTGAAGGATTGTCGTTTAAGAAGAATGTTGGCTTTTTGCCATTGGTTTCCGTATTCATTTTGCAATCAGGATGATTGGTTCCGAATGCAAGAGATTAAATCACTCTAAATGGACGATTGTTCTAAATTCTTTGTTCGAAAATCCTAGAGGTGCAAACAGCTGTCATCATCATCATCATCTTCATCATCAAAATTTTTGAACGATAACAATGTTTATGGATTTTGATGTGATCTGTGTGAAATTATACAATATTTGATAAAATTCTAAATCAACACAATCAAAAGAATGGCAAGTTTGTTTAATATTTAACAATTAATAATTAAATACACGTTTATTTCAAAACTCAATATAATTTTGATTAATCATGTGCCGTTTAGTTTGAATTCTGTTAGTATTGTTATACATTTTTCGATTTCCGGTCTAGTCTTTGAATTTTCTGTTAAGGATTGTGCTTCCCATATTGCCATACTAATCCAAAAATGCATCGGAAGCAACTGTTGAGGAGAGGCATTCAAAACACAAGCAACTGTTGAGGAGAGGCATTCAAAACACTTAGTGCATTTTAAATACGAGGAGTATTTAGAACACTTTATGCATTAATTACAAAATATGCTTTTGATAAGCTTATCGTTGAAAATAATTGTATTTAACAATAAGCTTAACCTGCCTAAAATGATAGAGCATTGATTATGGTAAGTCGGTACTTTTCATAGTTCATAATAAATAAGACGATGACTGCTTGTGTACTGTTTTCTAAAGGGCATAATACCTTTTCTAATAGAAGAGTTCGACAAAAATGTTTTTCGAAATGTGCTTGCTTCCCAGATTGCTTGAGTTGGTCAAACATTTTCTATTCCTATCTAAAGGCTAGATCGTTTAGAAATAGGGCACTTTCAAATGCGTGTAATTCTTAAACTTTTCTTTCAATCGAAAAACTTTCTTAGAATGTACAGGGTGCGGCAGAAAATAATGCGGAAAATTTGTTCTATTTCTTTCAAATCCCATCAACATTTTCGAGTGCAGTTATCTTTATTAAGTCCTTTTAAACAAATTAAATCCACAACAAAATCCATTTTAATTAATAACATCCTCGAGCCGACGCCGGAAGCCTGAGCATACCTTTCGAACGAAGTCCTCCGACATTGACTCAAATCCTTCGGCCAAAACTTCATGTTATCGTTCAACCATTGTTGGGTTTTCGACTGGACGTGTGACGTGCGCTCCATTGCTGCTCGTGGGACAACGTTTGAATAGTCCATCGGATTAAGATCTGACCTTCACTCAGGGAAGCACTTGGTCCTTCAGATACCGATATACACTTCGGTATTGATTTTAACTCCAGCATCAATGAAAACAGACAGCATTTTCAAACCGTTGGACGCCACCAAGCCATGATGTTTGGTTTGAAATTTGAATTTAACTTTTTCCGGAACGTTCTCCATTTTCTGCGGTGAAATGAACCGGTCCGTGCGGCTGTTGGCCACAGCATCGATGCTGAAAAGCTTTTCGTCGGAGAACAGGATTATCATTGTTTCCTTCTTCAACAAGAAAAGCAATCTCTTGGAACGAGTCACTCGTAGTTCCTTGACCCGGTCCGTAATCAAGTGGCATTTCACTCTGGTTCTGGAAGATGCGTGCAGGTCTTCTTTGATGATTCTTTGATGATTTTTCCGAAATATTAGCTTCCTTTGCAAGTTTTCTTATGGAACGCACCGGGTTTCGAGCAATTTTTGCTTCCGGCTTCCGCTGCTTAGGACCATCCTGCAGGGACTTTTAAATGCGGTAAACTGTTGCCAAATGGCACCCTACCACCTTGGCAATCTCTTTCGGCTTCTTCTGGGCGAGCAACAAACTGGTGATCACTTTTTTCGCGACAATTTGACGAATTTGCAATAAAACAAATTGAATGTTTGGATGCTACACGATTTAACCCAATACCCAAGTTTGAACATTTTCGCATTATTTTCTGCCGCGCCTTGTAAGAAAGGTAATAGGGTATGTGTCCTTTGACTCAGCTCAATATGCAACAATCGATTACATTTTTCATTGTAACTCATAAAGTATTTGAGCTGAAAACAAAATTTAACTAGCCATACACTTCTTAAGATATGTTTAATAAGCCATCTGGTAAAATGTATCACAAAAAGCCACACAACTCGTTTATAAAGTCACAAACTTTCGAGGGATATGGATGTAATGTTGGTTTATGGGTACCAAATTGGGTCTAATCATGGATGCAAGTTCGTCCCATGCGATTGGTTTTCTATCAAATGCAATCTTCGTACGGGTTTCTTCCTGATTTTCTGATTCAAGGCGTTCCCAGCTGTATTCGCTCTACCCAACAAACAATTTCACAAATCAAACTATACATGAATTGCTGAAAAACACTTAAGTGAGTTTTACATATGATTTAGCGGTCATTCGACAATCAAAACATTATAATTCACTCTACACAGATTTTGTTCTTTTAATTTGTGTTAAGATGAGCCATATGATCAATATTTAACCGGAACTCAGAAATTTGTATTGTAAATGTTACCAATAACAACATTTTTACTACGCTTTCCATACAACAGGCCATATTTGGGAACATAGAAAAAAATACGTCCCTAACATTGGGCCCACCGTTTGTTAAATCATTGTTATTTTACTAATGTGACCTGTAAGTTTATAACATGTGACTATATTCTGTACATCTTGGCTGCATTATTCGGTTTATAGGTTCAATTTTGGCTAATTTAGATCATATGAAGACCGTGTAGATAATCTGTTCAGCTTAACCAGTAAAGTCATGGTGTTTAAAAAGTCAAGGAAATCGAAAACTACGTGGAAGTGAACTACTATTAATTGATTGATTATGTTTCAATTGCTTTTAAATAAATCGGTCATGCTGATACCAACATGATTTTGTTGATTATCGAAGAAATAATGACATATTTGGTACATAGGCCGAATCAAGGAGCTAGGCTAACATTTCATCCCGTTACCCTATTTATTTATTTCATATAACAACAAGGCACAGTCCAATCGAGTTGCACGCAAAGTTGACGTAGGACTTCGTATCAATGTGTAATAAATGTAATTATTATTATTTTAAATGAGCCTGTATTAGAATAGAGGCTTCATTCATCGATTGGATCAAGAAACCTTGCTGAAAATCACTGGGCATGTGTTTAACACACATGATGTAGACTAAGATAAACTGTTTGATGCATTGTCTGGTTAAACATACAGAATTAGTCCCGTTTGTTTTGTAAAGCAACATTGCATCTTTGGCACTGCTGGCATTTTCTGACTGGCTGGAGAATCGAAAAAAATAATCAAGTAAGTTTTCAAATGTGAGCACACACGCACACACATTTATAGCACAATGGCCTTATTTTGAAGATTTTTTTCACTTATTGGAAGAGATCATCCATATCTCTTTGGGTTGCGTTAATCCCTTATAAAAACATTACTCCTCATATGAAAAAGTGCTTCAAGCTGCTCATTTGCGACTGATGCGTCTGGCGCTTGTGCACTACTATTTTGCTGATGTAGATTTGGGTGTCCCTTAAAAATCAGTTTTTTTTTTCATTCTAACATTTTAGTTTCAATTATTAGGAAAAACTAATGTTCAGGCGAAGTGTAGAAAAATTTATGATACAAGTTTTTACTGAACTAAAGGGCGATACGGTCAAAATTTGGTCAATATCAACTTGACGTATTTCTTTCAATTTTGCATTTAAAAAACCTGAACACCCCTCATTTTGAAGGTGTGTGTGTGTAGAATGTTGCTTCTATTTTGATTTTGGAATTCACTCTTCAGTTGTCAAAATGCCGTCCAAGCAAGAAGAGCAGCGTATCAAAATTTTGCTCGCGCATCGCGAAAATCCGAGCTACTCGCACGCAAAGTTGGCAAAATCGCTAAAAGTTGCCAAATCAACCGTTACAAATGTAATTAAAGTGTTTGGGGAACGTTTGTCGACAGCCAGGAAGTCTGGATCGGGGGGAAATCGAAAACCGGAAGCCGCTGAGACGACAAAGAGAGTTGCCGGTAGTTTCAAGCGAAACCCTAACCTATCTCTCCGAGATGCCGCAAATAAGCTGGGTGTATCGTCTACAACCGTGCATCGAGCCAAAAACGAGCCGGACTATCGACTTACAAGAAGGTAGTGACTCCAAATCGCGATGATAAACAAAATACGACGGCCAAGCGCGATCCCGGAGGCTGTACACGACGATGCTGACGAAGTTTGACTGCGTGGTAATGGACGACGAAACCTACGTCAAAGCCGACTACAAGCAGCTTCCGGGACAGGAGTTTTATACGGCAAAAGGAAGGGGAAAGGTAGCAGATATTTTCAAGCACACGAAACTGTCAAAGTTCGCAAACAAATATCTGGTTTGGCAATCTCATCTGTACCTGTGGCTTGAAAAGCAGCATTTTCATAGCTTCCGGGACTGTCAACCAAGAAATTTACGTGAAAGAGTGTTTGAATAAACGTCTGCTGCCTTTCCTGAAGAAACACGGTTGTTCCGTACTGTTTTGGCCGGATTTGGCATCTTGCCATTACGGTAAAAAAGCCATGGAGTGGTACGCCGCCAACAACGTGCAGGTGGTTCCCAAGGACAAGAACCCTCCCAACACGCCAGAGCTCCGCCCAATTGAGAAATACTGGGCTATTGTCAAGCGGAACCTAAAGAAGACCAAAAAAACTGCTAAGGACGAGCAGCAGTTCAAGGCAAACTGGCTTTCTGCGGCGAAGAAGGTGGACAAGGTGGCTGTACAAAATCTGATGGCAGGGGTCAAGCGTAAGGCCCGGCAATTAGGATTTGGAAAAGCGGAAGCCTAACTGAATATTTTTCCTGAATTTTATACTAATTGAACTTGAAAAAGATATTTAATTTGATTTTTTAAATAAACGATTTCACCGATTTACACGCGTTTTCCCTTGACCAAATTTTGACCGTATCACCCTTTAAGGGCATCTTCAACGGCGATCCAAATCGTGGATTGGATTTATTTTTTTAGACCAAACGCAAAAACATCACTGCACTGGTGTTGTAAATTTGGATTTATACTGGATCTATTTTGCATCATTTTAAAACTGGTATATGTTTTGATCTATTCTTGCAGCACTTTGGAACAAGAAAAATATCGTTCCTAAACGTCACTTGATAATACCAATTATTGAGTAAAATTTTAGCTTTTACTAAACAATTACTCAATTTTATTGAGTATATTCTGTGGTATACTTGTGAGCCGAAAAGTTACCCTGTTTGCTGGGTCCGATGCTGACGGTGGACAAAAAGTTTTGTTGCTCGCCTCGGATGCTGATGACCTATCCAGCATTTTACGAGTACTAATGGTCGTCTCGATTGAGCTCGCGATTTGACGTTTGGCTAAGGCCGTTTGACACAGAGTCGATCAAATTTTATAGATTAGCTGTCAAACGACCTACGCCAAACCTCGAATCGCTTGCCCCCTACCTGAAACTGAGCTCAACCGGGAGGGCCATGAGTACTCGTAAAATGCTGGATAGTTGCTCCCAGTGCTAGTGAATTGCCTTTTCGTTTCATTCCTAAATAACGAATGCGTGTCTTAGTTTTACAGCCACTGCAACTTCTGGAAAACCAGATCGAAATGCGGAGGTTCCGAGATTCCAAATATGATTTCGATTGCTCGGAAATGAAGAGTAATGAAGTCTTCATAGTAAAAAAAATCTGATTATTGATAATACAGACTCGTACATACAGCTCATACAGACAAATTTTGGAAAAGCCTAGTTGACTCTAGTCGTCGCAGAGTGTCCAGGAACATCTTCCTTGGCATGCGAAAGCGCAGAAAGTACTTCTCGTTGAAGGTTTGCGTGTCGCTAAAGTAGTCCTGGAACAGCTTCTGATGACCGGAACGGAAATCACGGTCGACGTTGGGGCGTCATCCAGGATGTGACCTTCTCCGTTTTGACTCTTGTTCATCCGCTGCCAAACTACAAATCAGCATTATCTAATATCGTTTTAATGAAATGCATGCATTCACACACCCTGAAGCCAAACGAAAGTATTCCTTGTCGTCAGCTAACGACGCATTACTGGCATTAAACATTATTTGTGAAAAATCTGCGATCTCTTAAAAACAAAACTTCTGATCTCTGATGTTGAATGATCGACAGGATGACAGGTGTTGACGGATTTAATAACAAGAAATACAACACCGATGCAGGTAACGCAAATTAGGTCTATTTTAGTTAGTTCTATTCAAATTTCGCTGATGTAAATCAGGTATAAAGTCCACCGCTGAAGATGCCCTAAGTGTTTGAATATATTTAATTGTTCGAAAGTTGGGGATAATTTAAACGAAAAAAATGTCCGATTTTAAGCAGTCCCCGCTCGTGTGCCCCAGGAAAACCCGGGCTCATTTATATAGCATTATGTTCCTTAATACCCATTTAAACAAGAATTTGATGATTTTCTGGTTAATTCTCGCCTAAACAATCATAAGGGCGACAAGAAAAAAATACTCGTATCTTTTGAATCACAAGCAGTATTTAAAAACTTAGTTCTACAAAAATGTGCGCTATAACGTTTTCTACATTTTGCTTGAAGATCACTTAATCCTTAAATGAGAAACAAAAAAGTTATAATAAAATAAACTCGTTTTAGAGACACCCTGATATAAAGCAGACAAATAGCTCTATCATGGTCGAATGGAGAGATAGAAAAATGACGTCTCGGGCAAAGTTGCTTGAAATTATATTCCCTCCAAACTTGCTGTTTACATCACACTTCTATTGTGTTTCGTTTAAAAGTTAGCAACAGCGCCTCCTAGCAGTGAAGTTTGGAACTACCGAATTATCACGACAAGATGGACAACTTCTTCAGGTACAACTTTGTAGAAGACACCGCGATTCGGGAAACGTTACCCTTAGGAGTTACTAATTTCGCCGTGGAAAACGGTATTTCCGATCACTGTGGGTCGCCTTAGTGAAGTCTGAATACCAGTTCACTAGCTACTACAACCCCGAGATCCTTGATGTGCTGAGCTAGCAATCACCCGAGGATGACATGATCGAAGATGATTGGTGCGTTTTTCCGATTATATGAAATGATGTTCTCATAAAATTTCTTGAGCTCCAGTAGGAAAAAATACACAACATATTCTGCAGATTGCTGCAGTCTTATGAGCTTTTTGAGCGTTTCCAGCTGAAATGACGTACCGACCAACTTCGAGACCAACTTTAATTGATAATTTGTACACACGTTTTACCCACTAAAGTAAGCTTTAGTGTTCAGGTGAACGTGAAGTGAAATTACACGTGGAAATAACGTGACGATTTTTTTGAGTGAATGTGTGAAGGTTGTGAAAAATATACACACAGAAAAAAATATCGGAAAAAAAATCAAAAATTAACATTAAAATTTAAATACCTCAAAAAACGATTTTATGATTTTTTTAATTTTTTAACTATAAAAATTTAAAGTTTAAGCAAACTTAAACGAAGATTTCAGGATGGAAAAATGGAAAAGTTCATACAACATTTACTTCTAGTGTATTTTTCAGAATTAGAATAAACGAGAATAAACGTGCTCCGATGATATAATCTGATTTCTAAAGTGTTTTTAAATTTTTTAGCTCCCACAGACAATCTTCGTAAGAGCATCCGTTGTCGAAATATTTCCGATTTAATTTTATCATATTCGAATAATTTTCGAAAATACGACGTTCTCAAAAAAAAAAATCGCGTTTCCTTAGTAACCATAAAACGTTTTTCGAAATGTTTGTTATGTTTTCTACAGCTATTTTGTTGACAGCAAGGTGATTGAATGAACGGTTCAAAGGATATGGGGTAAAATCATTCAAACATTTTTTTTAAAAAAAATTTTCGTTTAACATATACATTGTGTGTAAAAACCTGGAACTCTAACGTCAGTTTTGGAGAAAATTTCAGGGTGGAGAGATATGAATTGAAAAAAGTGTCTCTAAGGTCACCTTTTAAAGGATTTTAAAATGAATTGCAAAAAACGTGTTTGATGTTGCGATATCGCCAACACAAAATACGGCCTTTATAAATTATTCGTGATTCTCCGTGTCAAAAATACCTTTTTCGAAATATGCGAAAAATGCTTACGCCCTTTTAAAACTGACTCTGACAAAACTCTATGTTAGCGCGGAAAATGCTCTATCTCCTAAGCCAAACGCGAATGCAAAGTTTCATTCAAATAAAATATATCGAATTTTTTTTCATTTCCATGTCATTTCGCCTGGAAACACTCTTTATAGTTTGATATATGTTCGACTCATCTGTGTAGAAGAGACAACACCAAGCATGACCTGAACCAATCAATTTCCTCTTTGGAAATAAGTCGTGTTCATCGTGTATTATTATTTATAAATTTTTCAAATAACTTTGTACATGCACAGGGAGCAGTGATTCTACGATAATTGACAAAGTCCCGCTTGTCTTTTTTTTTTTTTGACGATGAGAAATATATACGAGTGTTTGCAGTGAGTGGTTAAGACTCCCGCAAGTGGAAGGTGAGAGTAACTGCGAATCGAAACTAAAGAAGGTGAATGAGAATTCATTGAATTGCATAACCATGACATAGCATCTTTCATTTCCTACAGAAAGGTACTTTTTTAGACTCTAAGTGTGATTTTAAGTACTAATTAATGTGTCAAATTTGTGTGCAGCAATTTCGTTTTTTGGAGGAACTAACACTATTACTAGGGTTTCAAACTAATGCTGCAAAAATGTGTTGCAGCAGATGTGTCCAGTTTCTTAGGTATTCACGAAAAACCATCAGCAATTATATAATTGAAAACTTTTTTTATATATGTAATATAATATGAAAAAAAAACCTAAGAAATTAAGAAGATCCCGCATCCAGCAACCGCACTTTTCTCATGAAATCTGCAATCTCCTTCGGTAATCTTCCTCCGCTCGTATATCAGCTTCTGAAGCCAGCATTTAACCGATAATAATCCACTTTAAATCCACAACTGAAAGCGAAACCCGAAACCAACAAACACCTCCCAACACACGCCCACGCACCCAAACATAAACATTGCTTCCCCAACAAACAACAAGAGGCCAAACGCAGCGGGTTCGGTTGTCTGCCGGGATGAACAAAAGACGGCGTTGGATGGCGCGTAAGCCCAAACTTGATCCACGCCCTCGCTGTTTGGCGTTCATCTCTACAACAAGCCCCATTTTCTTGCTATCCGTCTGTCAGAGATGGTTTTCATCTGTCGACTTCGAATTCTTTGTCCGTTTGTGCGTCGTCTCGGTCTCGGCCGTTCTTGCCATGTGGAGGAGCCCGAAAGAAAGAAATCCGCTTTTATCCTCCATCTGTCGCCAGTCAGGCAGCTCCACTTCAGCCGGAATGCAATCCTGGGCATGTTCTCCGCAATACAACCATATCAGTCCAATTTAGTCGAGGCTTAGTGCCATCACCGGAGGAAAAAAATGAAAGAACGTACCGACGAAGCGTCGATGAAGGGAAGAATCAAAAGAAGAAAGAAAAAAATACGAGGAGATAAAGTCCACAACTGGGAAGAGGCCTGCGAGCAAACCAGAGATCCTAGTCACATACGCTCGGCGCATAAACCCATCTACGAACGTCGGGTGCGAAGCTACAAAGCACCGTGGCTTATCTATTTCCTTGGCATGGAGGCGGCCCCGACTATGACACGCCGAACGAACGAACGGAAGAGTTGAGTCCTGTTTCGCGCAGTGACTTTTTATCGCTTTCCCGCTGATGCCACCTCTTGCACACATCCGGAGCTGTCGATGATTTTGCCACCCTCCTTCACCATCACACTTGCTCAAAGATGGATGCGACGGGGGCGAGATCCGTGATAGTATTTTCACACTTTCCCCTCCGAACAAGCTGCTGGCACGGTGGCGTGGGAGTGTGGAAAGAAGCTTTTCGTTAGCTTTCGACGACGTGGCACATACAAAAGGTATCAACGACGAAGTGCGGAGAGATTTCATCAACTAACTACACATACCGATCTAGCACTTTGGTGGAATTTTGGTCCATCATCATCGCACTCAATGAAATGGAAGAAACTATTCCTTTGTGTCTGATTTCTTCGAGTTCCACTGAAAACAGGGCGATTTTCCGGGTTTGCAGTGGATGTAGAGTAGATTAGGAAAGTTCGATTGAAAATATCATGCTTTCCTAGGATCGTTTCGTCAGTTGAATCAATTCGCTGTTGCTGTTCGGAATGTTCAATTGTAGAAACCTTCTGCGAAACTTCTAGTTCTAGTTCTGCACAGATAGTAGCATTCTCTGCGGTATTCGAAGCAGGTCCTCAGTTAAATCGCGGTAGGCATTGAGATTTATATTTTGCGTAATAGAAAAAAAACGCAGTGTGCATTGCCCATGAGCAGACGTATTTATTTCTCCTTTCATTTTCATTTCGCTAGTTTTACTGAACTTTTAACAGATGATTTTCATTGGTTTGAGTTGTCAGTTTAGATCAAGCGGTTGGCAATTTGACTAAGTTGGTGCCCCTGGTTGGTTATTATACAAAGTAAAGAAGTGAAAAAGAACTCCAATGAAGCATCAAAAAAAAATGCGTGCGAGGGAAAAATGATGATATGTAAAGATGTTTTAGATACAAGAAGGCGATCCACCGGATTGCTGTTTGATACACTCGTGTGAAATGTGGCAAATAGCATCCTCATTTAGCACGTGTTTATAGATGTGTAATAACCCGTTGTATCAGTTGAGTTGCTCGAAACAAGCCAGTCTCAAGCTAGTTTCGACTTACTCAGACGATTACTACATTTCAATACTAAAACCGAAGAAAGTAGGGCGAAAACAATAACAACATTAATAAAATTAACCACAAAACAATTTATTTACCAAAACTACAACTATTAAAGAGTACTTACTTATGTACACATGATCATTGTTCCGGATAACTAAAATTAGTCGCGATTTCATGGACAAAATCGGCTTCTCCGGCGTAACCTGCTTAATCTGCTCCCCAGCATGCTCGAAGTCGTTGTTTCAGCATCGCTTACTTTGTCCGGTAGCACGCCATTTCGTGAACTTTAACGAGCAAGAATTGACCAGAGGATCTCGATTGGCTTCAGATCCAAGGAGAACAGCCTGTTCTCAGCCTGGCTGGTCGAGAACCTCAATGTTGCATGACAGAAAACCACGCCTTAGTCAGCTTTGAAGTAGTAAAGCCGCGTTGAATCAAGCTCGTTTTGTTGCTTTCCACGTAATCTTCGGACTTCATTTTATTGAAATCCACGCCAGCAGGAAGCTTTCACTCGAAAGGAAAAGCCGCCCCAGCCATCAGTCGTTTCACCGCAAAGTTTCTGCGACATTTTCACGGTCCCTGCGCACCAGGTCGTTGCCAGTAATACTGCCAGCCGTATTTCCATTCATCGGTCAGGGAAATGTACTTTTCTGCAATTTTGAAACGATTTCAGCTTATGCCGTTCTGTGAGGTTAGGCTTTCCCAGCCTTTTACGCCGCACTCTATGTTCTCGCTACTCGAATGAAGATTTGTTGAACGACGATGTGGTAGCCGGAAAGTTCCATCTCCGCGTGGATCTGAGATGCTGTTCTTTTCTGGTTCATTGGGATTCTACCAATTATCCGAGTATCCTATTAGAGAGACATGCATCATGGTACGCTTTGATTTTTACCTTCTCCTCGAACGTAACCCAAGCAACACCAAACCGTCATAATTAGTTGCAGTAACTTGTGTGGGACCTAAAGATGTTACATTCAAGTTGAATCAACTGATTTGCAACAACTGCGCTGCTTGGGAAGATGCTTTAATCGCTGAAACAAGTAATCGAAGACCACTACAATTTGAAGAAGGCTTAGACTCTGAAAGAACTTTGTCAAACAAAAACGAACACTTAATAACTCGAGAACAAGCAAAAAGAACCGAATTTTGCAAGTGGAGGTTATTGAAGGCAAACATTGTTTCTTTGGTAGATTTAGACTCCTTCGCCTTCTGAAAGGGGGCTGCCATACAAAAAAAAAAACAATTTGTTTTGCATAACTCGAGAACAAATCAAGCAAATGGAATTAAATTTGGCAATTGAAGGTTTTTGAAGGCAATTCATGTTTCCAAGATAGTTTAAAACTCCTTTACCCTCTGAAAAAAGAGGGCTCTCATAGAAACGAAACACAAGTTTCAATCAAACATGAGATCTATTCAAGTAACTAAAACTCTAAATGTGTATTTTTCGAGCAAGAAGAATCTTCTGATAGAAGTTAGAACCCCTTTTCATTTAAAAATAAACGCAGTCCGAAAAACAACCATAAACCTGTCAGTTCTATTAAATTTTCTTTGAATTAGTTGCAAGCGTAGCAGCGCTCGCACTGGGTACAGCTAGCCAAAGCATATATATAAAATGAATTTCTGTTTGTCTGAACCGTATAGACTCGAACACTACTGAATCGATCGGCGTGAAATTTTGTGTGGAGAATGTTTTAGGCCCCGTACAAATGAAAAACAAATTTCTGCATAACTAGAGAACTGATCGAGCAAATGGAACCAAATTGGACATGTGAGGCTTCTTAAAGGCAAAACATTTTTCTAAGGTAATTTTAGACCCCTCCCCTTTCTGCAAGGGGAGGTTCTCATACAAATGAAAATCACATTTCTGCATTACTCGAGAACTAATCAAGCAAATGGAACCAAACTTGGCATGTGAAGGTAATTGAAGACAAGAATTGTTTCTAAGGTGACTTGAGACCCCTCTCTTTTATGCAAGGGGGGCTTCCTTACAAATGAAACACATTTTTCTGCATAATTCGAGAACAAATCAAGCAAATGAAACCAAATTTAGCATGTTGAGGTTGTTAAGACAAGACAGAATTCTCAGGTGATTCTAGACCCATACCCTTTCTGAAGGTAAGGAGGAGGGGATCTGTCATGCAAATGAAATATAAATTTCTGGTAGTGAGCGCCTACCGGACAATATCATTTGAAGTGGTCTGCACCCGAATATGGCCAATGATTCCCAATGTACAAATGTTGGAGGAGGATCAGGAGAGCTAACGTTTGCATTAAAAAAAATGGACAAAAATTGCCGATTTTTCATGGGTTTACCCGCACTTACCAAACTACCCATGCAGCATCAATCATAGTAACCCATAAGTCAGTCAAAATTTGACAGCTCTATCAGTCGAACTCTAACCGTGATGGCACAAACAGTGAAGCAACTCTGTTCAGAAGTGTGCGCGTTCAAAGAACGGCACCCCACTGCGTCGAAATCAGACAATGTCACTTTGTGGACGCCGAATACGCCCGTTCTGGCATTTACAGTAACTTTCATAAAAAAAGTTTTCAATACTTATTTTTGGGTAGCTTCAAAAATTATTTTTACTGTAATAATGCGTGTGTGTAATCATCTGACTGTAAACTCTGAGACGATGTAAACAATACAGTGGTTCGCGAATAACAATGTTGAGAAAAATGTACGCAACGAAGTTGTGACTAGTTTGCTGCTCGCCCAAAAGCCCGTAAAACAAATTGCAACGATTGTGAGATGGCACCTGGCTTCAGTTTATGAGAAAATGTTCACCCTCGATTCCGTATCTAACACACGTACAGACAGGTTTATTTCGCCATAAAAGTTTGAGGATGTTCCAGAGAACGTGAAATTCAAGTTTACAACCAATTATCCGGCCGGATTATGGTTTTCGAGGCAGTTGTGTCCAATGGCTTGAAAATGTTTCCAGTATTTATCAAAGTTGGATTAAAAGCGAACACGAAATTGTTGCGACACCAAAAATGTCATGCCAATTTTTTTATAATGTTTAGAATCAAACCAACATTTTAGGGTAGTTTTATACATATATTTACTTCTAAAATCAAAAGAAAAGTTAATCGATGGAGCCTTGAGTGTAAAATTCAACGCATTTTAGCTTGATGCCCTCCATCAAAGTCTTTACAGTGTCATCCGGTACCAGTTTCTCAGTTTTTTTCCATTTTCTTAACATGTCCTTCTCGTCTTTGACTGTCTTCTTGCTCTTCCGAAGTTCCCTCTTCATCATTGCCCAGTACTGCTCCACCGGGCGCAGCTCCGGACAGTTTGGCGGATTCATGTCCTTTGGAACAAAATGGACAGAATTGGCCTCATACCACTCCAGGACACTTTTAGAATAGTGGCATGATGCCAAATTTGGCCAAAATAGCGGAGCTTCGTCGTGCTGCTGCAGAAGGCGCTTCTCGAGGCACTCAGATTTGTAGATCTCGCCATTTACTGTGCCCTTTGTCACGAAAGGCTCACTCATCCGTCCGCAAGAGCAGATGGCCTGCCAAATGAGATATTTGGAGGCGAACTTCGACAATTTCTTCTTCTTAAATTTGTCGTCCACATAGAACTTGCTCTTGCCGGTGAAAAACTCCAACCCCGGAATTTGCTTAAAATCGGCTTTTATATACGTTTCGTCGTCCATCACACAGCAGCCATATTTTGTCAGCATCTTCTCGTAGAGCTTCCGTGCCCGAGTTTTAGCCGTCGATTGTTGCCGCTCATCGCGGTTTGGGAAGTTCTGTACCTTGTATGTATGTAGTCCAGCTCTCTTCTTTGCATTCTGGACGTAGCTCTGCGACATGCCGATCTTTTTAGCCAAATCACGGCTTGAGACGTTGGGACTTCCATTAATCACCCGCTTCACCTTTCCCTTCGTCTTTTTGTTCTCCGGTCCTGGTTTTCTTCCAGCTCATTTGCCGTGGTCCAACGTCAACCGTTCCTGGAACCGCTTCAACACTCTGGAGACGGTTGAATGGTGAATGTTCAACATTTTTCCCATTGCCGGTGCGACAGGTCAGTAGATTCCAGGTGTTTGGAAAGAATTTGTTCTCTCGACTCGCGTTGGTTCACTTCCATTTTCGTTGAATCGAAAAACACGACTTCGAGTTTGACAGCATGTAAACAATACACATCAATGAGAAAGTATGCAAAATTTGGTTGATTTTTACCCAATGGTAAAAAAGTTATGCCCTGTTGAATGTGTCGCAATAATTTCGTGTTCGCCCTTTACATGAACATTTTGAAGGACCACGTACTGCCATGGATGAAAACCAACTTAAGAGAACACCAAAACGTCATTTTCCAACAGAATGGTGCTCCGTGTCATACATCAAAGAGGACTCAAGGGTGGCTGAAGGAAAACATGGAATTTTGGCCACAGGACATTTGGCCTCCTACCAGCCCAGAGTTGAATCCTTTGGATTCCTCAACATAGGCATATGTTCAGGCTTAGGCCTGTGAACGTTCTTATCCCAGTGTTGGCGCCCTGAAAGCTTCCATTACCAAGGCATGGAACTCGATGACTGACTCATACAATGAGAAGGAATGCTCTCGATTTCGTCCCCGGTTTTGAGAAGGTTTTTAGGTGGACGAGAAAAATGGTGGGCATATTGAGTAATGCAATCATGAAAGACTCAATAAACGATTCTCCAGATAAGTATATGATTTTTATATCATTTTCTATGAAAAACACTTATTCAAAGCTGTGGTACGGATTTTTGCATATTATTATGGGACATACTGTACAACATCTTGGCACAATTAGACAACAATCAGAGCATCGAAAGAAAGTCCGGTTCTGGACGGCCGATGACCCTGAGTGACAAGAAGCTCCAAAGAATGCTGAAGAGGAAGACCAAGGGAAAAGTGGCTACATCGCTGCGTGTGCTTAGCCGGGAGGTCAGTTCAACCGGCCAAACAGTGAAAAAGTACCTAGAGAACATGAACATGCGTGTCAGGAAGCGGAAGTCACGTCCACTGGTTTCGGAGCTGCAGGCAATGACGTAGCGACAGCGGCTGAATAAGATGGTCAACTCGATTTTCCCGGTGAATCGCGACGTGGCGATGGTGATGGACGACGAGACCTATCTCACCCTGGATGGCAACGACTGGCAGGGTACTTCGTATTTTACTTCCCCCACGAAGGATGTGAGCTCCGAGGTGAAGTTCATTTCACACATCAAGTTCCCCAAGAAGGTGCTGCTGTGGCTGACAATCAGCGAGAAGGGGATGTCAAAGCCGCTCTTCTTTCGGTCTGGACTGGCCGTGAACGGGGAAATTTATAGTTCGAAATGCCTGCCGGAAGTTGCCCCGTTCATCAAGAAATACCATGAGGGCAAAGACGCGGTGTTCTGGCCGGATCTGGAGTCGGCCCAATACTCGACGCGATCGTTGGAGGAGATAGACATCCTAAATATCGATGTGGTACCCAAGTCGGCAAACCCGCCCAATCTCTCCCAGCTGCGTCCCATCGAAAATGTCTGTGCCAACTTGAAGCGGAAGATCTACTCCAACAATTTTGTTGCGAAAACTAAGTAGGAATTGATAAATGAAACGAAGAAAGAACTCCGCCATGGCGAATGTTCTGTTTAATTGCTAATGATTACCTTCCATGGGAAATTTATCAAAATAAATTATCTGTTTTATCTTTTTTTTATCACCATCCGAAAAAAAAACAATTTTTTGTAATGCAAACGTTATTTGACCAGAGATACCAGAGGAAATCGAAAAAGAACACGGACTGATACCATGAGGAAGTGGCAAGAAGAATAGAAAATGCGGCGAATGGAAAGTGAACACACCGGTTAGTCCTGCACGATTTCGCGTGGATCAACAGAAAGGACGGTAAGCCAACTTTCACCTGACGCAATTTCTATAGAAAGTATTTGTACAGGTTCAGTTACGCGGTTTCCCCTCTCTGTCCGGAGTGCACAGACGTCGAAGATACACTGGAGCACGTAGTCTATGACTGCCCAGGGTTCTGCTCAATAGGACGCACAATGCTTGATTATAGCGGGGTAGATATCAGTCACGTCGTACACAGAATGTGTCAGGGGATGATCCACAGCCAGGAAACTCTTCGTTAGTGTATGTCAGCAGGGAATGCTCGAGTCGTCAGTAGCGTAGGTTAGAGCTGAATAGCAACCTGTGCTTCGGTATAGGAAGAAAATCCATTGTCGGGGAACTCTTCGTCGGCGCAGGGTAGATCCACCCGAGTTTCGATTGAGATTGAGATTAATGGACTTAAACTAAGAGGACAAGTGCTAAATGAGCCAGCAAATGAGAAGGCCTGAAAATCTTCTGAAGAAGCCGACAGCAGCATGTCAGGTCTTAATAGTGCTTTTGTAAGAATCCAAGATCAGATTCCTGAAGGAGAAATAGCATAAGGTTGTCCCGTTGTAATGAAATTAGGTTTTAGTGGGATCAGAAGTCACAAAATTTACCCTGTCCTAAAACCTGACCAGACTCCAGCACATATGCTCTTAGTCTGGCCTATGAATAAGGGGTGTGAATGTAGTTCGCCTCTCGGTGGAGCATCCTTAGTACGTTAAGCTCCCCTTAACGGCTTAACGAACAACAGGCAGGCCGGCAGCCGTAAGCGGTCATGACTTGTTGAACAGGGACGATCCTGGGGTAGCCAGATCCTCAGTCCAGGGCCCTGGATTTCTACGATCGGAGGATAGCGACCTCATACCGACGTAGAGTTCCGGGAAAACTACCGTAAGTGGTCGGGCAGGTAGATTGCGGAAAATCCTCTCTCTTCTTCTCTCTCTCTCCCACTTTCTATCTGATACCCCTTCCACACACACACAAACATGCGCGTCGATATTAGTGATACAAGAGTTCCGGACGGTGCTGCAGAAATGCCTGGACGAAGGTCACTTTCCTGGCAGGTGGAAGATCCAGATGCCAATGTCGAGGGATCCAGCGCACATTGATTCCATTCCAAACAAAAGGCGGAACAAAGTCTAAACAGAAGAAAAGGAAGGCTAAGTATTGTGTTTCCAAAAAAATTCGGACCGTGAATTTCAAATATGCTATCTAAATTATCGTATTAGGTCACACTACCGAGATATGGCCCCCTGGAAAATCCGATAAAATGGTTTATCCATTTGTCTCATCCTAGAGCAATACGATTATTGTCAACACCATTTGAAAATGAAATGTAAGAAGTGAAGCGATTTGGAGAACAGTTTATGGCTCTGCGTTTCCATTGGATAGTCTTCCGGATATTCCAGAAAATGATTATTGGGTCTTAGAGTTTTGCAACATTTGGTGGGCTTGTTTCTTTTTGTAAAATACATGATCCAGTTTATTCGTTCTGTTATTTTAAGACATAGTGGTCTTAAACTCGAATTTTTTAGAAAATGTTTATTTTTCAAACAATTATAACTTTTGAAACATGGTAAATTAAATTTTCCTCATGAAATGACAACCATCACTGAGATTTAGCAGCTCGAAAAAAAGAAGTGGCAGTGCATCTTTTCAAGCAGCCGGGACGCAGGATCGTTTCGCATTAAAGATAGCGAGCCTTGGATCTGTCATCGGTTTTCCAAGCAAGTGATGCACAACTCTTCAGATATTCAGACCTTCAGATATTCCAGATGTTCCAAATAATCTGGAGAACCATGCAGGAGCCAGTTGAAATCACATGTGAGTTACTACAGTGAATTCGTTCTAATATTACATGTTAATTTATGTGAAAGTAATAGTACTAGGAGTACGAACCCGGATGTGGCCATCCTAGAAACATCATATCATCAACATTGCACTTATTTTTGAGTTCTCATGTTATTAGGTGTGTCGCACGATGGATTTTGATCCAAATCCAAATCTGGCCATTTTCCCGGTATTAGCCAAAATATCAACTCAGATGTGGCCAATGTAGCTCTGAACTTTTGATATAATCACCATTGGACTTATTACTGAATTCTCATGTAATTTAAGGTGTCGAGTGATGGGTATAGATCTAAGTAGGATATTGGCAACTTCCCTGGAGGTATCTCCGGAACAACTGAACCAACTCCAATAGAATTCAAGAACGACGTATGGGACCACAGTACCTTTCATTTGGCGAATGTTTCATTCAAACCGTTTTAGTAGTTTCACACATACAGATACTTTGTAAATCGTTAGCGGTAGAACGGGCAGTTATAGTTTTTAATGATGAATATCAGCTTTTACAATCATTGCACAACTTTTAATGGAAACGGAAAATATAGAATAAAATGTTTTACTCTTCAGAGGTCATATCATACCAGTTTACCCTACTCCTACTAGAAATCAGTCCCAACATCAATCAAATGGAAACAATTTTGACAGGGTAGAAATCGCAAGCTATCCGTGAAACAAAACAACCCCTTCCTCTTCATGGACCAGCAATTTTCCTACACGCGCAGCCCCAGTTCTCCGAACAAATTTCCATTCACCCCGCATTTGGTGACCGTTTTCCATTATCACAAACTCAAGAAAAAGGAAAACCCATGCTGACAAGAAAAAATCGATCGAGAAAATAAATTCCAGAACTAAGATATTGAACCCAAAGCAACGCGCTATTTTCTTTTATGCGTCTTGGTACGCAAACAAACACCCCCAACTTCTTTTATCAATTTAAAGAAGCAGAGAAAATGTGGAAGATGGTTTGTCTAAGCTTCACTGGCAGGAAAAAAAATAAAAGAAAAACAACTGAGCCTAGTAAACAACAAGCTAGTTCCGATGAATTGGTCCGGGCGTTTCCGTTTCGTTATTCGCCGAAGAACAAAACAAATGAAAAATTAATCAATCATTCCAAATGAAACATTCATACCCGATTACGGCGTGGCCTGGTGGAAAGCATCAATTGGTTCCGGAGAGCTAAACAGACAGCCTACCTACCTGCCTGGCCATGAGTGAGTGGGATGTGGTGCCGGAGTGTGGAGCCGTGTGCTTTGTGTTTTGGTAGATTTTGCTCGACACACCAACTGCAGTGACGAAATTCCGGGAACCCAGCGGGTAGATTGAATTTCTCCAAAATGGCAAAATTGGTTCGGCCTGGGGGATTGAGCCATCAGAATCATTTATTATATCCAAAAGGTTCGTAAGAGCGAAAAGAACAAACATGTTTCGAAAAATAAGTGTGACTTGTTGAAGGTTTCTGTTCATTTCCTGTTACAATTCCAGGCATCTATTGGAATCTGAATTTAAAATATTTTCTTCGTATTATAAACACAGTTTTCGTACATTTAACTCATGCCCAATGCACTGTAAGCAACATTAGTACTTGTTGTCACCAGAAAAATGCTTGCATTACATCTTATTCGTACTTTTTTAAGTGTCCAACATAAGAAAGTTTATTAATCATTCATACTTGGTAGTACGAAATGAACTAACTCGATGTTACGATGAGAGAGGGGCGAAGTCCTACTCTAGCTCTATAATTGCATTTGTTAGTGCACCCTACGGCAGTTTATGTTGTGTGAGTTACACAGGGGAACAAATAGGGCCACACAATTAAGAACAGTTGATTATTAGTAGAAGAAAGTGGCTTTCTTTTAAATTAATAAAGCCATTGTTCATAACGCTGCGAAGATTTAATTCGAACGACCTCTACGGCTAGTTTGGCATTTGATACAAGTTTGGACAAGGTGGCTAATTTCGAATGTGTTCATGATTTTGAGAATACCTGTACATATATCCCGATCAGGGTCATACAATTTCACTTTCAATTGAAAATCGTCGTGGGAAGATGAACTTAATCCCTTTCAATTGAAACACATTACCTTCTTTTAACAGCCACTTCTTAATCTGCTTCAGAAAAGAATCTTCAAACAAATATACTCGACTAAGCTTTTCATTCATCGTTGTTTAATTTAGCCTTCGCTGTCAAACTAGTGTGAAGCAGAACAATTGAAATTCATGCAATACGTGTTTATATATATTCATATCTGTGGTAGTCATTATTTTTAAGACTCGAAACAGTGTCATCAGATAAAGTAACTGTAGCACCAAAAACGAAAATCAACCATTTTATGAAATAATAAATATAAGTGTTGATGCTGCAAATAAAACAGATGTAATATCAATAAGTCACTGCAGTATCACACAGAAATTGCGTTTGCCAGCACGGGTAGCTTTTTGTCGAGAAAAGTTACAGTCGAGAAAAAATACTTCTAGCAACACTGGCACGCATGTATCGTTAAGTTCGCCAACCACTGCTAGGGTGGAAGGGATGAAATCAAATCAATTCCAACGAAGTTGATTCACGGTTGTTCACCACGTTTTTTGAAGCAAGCCTGAATTTCAATTGAAACGTTCTTCACGGTGGCTTTGGATCAAAATAGATTTGCTCTTAATAGAGGTATCAACACAAGCAAGTTTTACCTTCCAGAAAACTCGAATTGTTGTTTTATCACCGTCGAACTGAACTTGTGCTAGGATGCTAACATTGTCTTCTCGTGAGCCTCTTCCCTTCATGTATTTTGTTTTCAACGCATTAATCACAAGCCCAATTCTACCAGCTTCAGCATTAAGTCTGATGTACGTTTCCGCCATCGTCTCAAAGTTACGTGCTACGATATCAACGTCGTCAGCGAAGCCAAATAGTTGGACAGACTTCCTGAAAATCGTGCCACTCGTGTCTATCCCAGCTCTTCGAATTACACCCTCCAGTACAATGTTAAACAGCAAACACGACAATCCATCACCTTGCCGTAACCCTCTCCGAGATTCGAAGGGACTCGAGAGCGTCCCTGATACTCCGACGACACACATCACTCGATCCACCGTTGCTTTGACCAACCGCGTCAGTTTTTCCGGAAATCCATATTCGTGCATGATTTGCCATAGCTGGTCTCGATCGTATTCACGACATTTCTGCAGCATTTGCCAAATCGCGAAAATCTGGTCCGTGGTAGCGCGGGCACCCATGAATCCCGCTTGGTATTGCCCCACGAACTCCTTTGCAATTGGTGACAGGCGGTGGCATAGTATTTGGGAGAGCAACTTGTAGGCAGCGCTCAGTAGCGTGATCGCACGATAATTGCAGCAATCCAGCTTGTCGCCCTTTTTATAGATGGGACACACTATTCCCTCCATCCAATCCTCCGGTAAACATTCCTCCTCCCAAATCTTGGTAATTACCCATTGCAACGCTCTGGCCAGTGCTTCACCACCGTATTTCAATATCTCGCTTGGGAGTTGGTCAACACCAGCGGCTTTGTTGTTTTTCAACCGACCAATATCCTCTTCAACTTCCTGAAGGGTTGGGGTCAGGGTCCTGTCATCTTCTGCACGTGTTCCTAAATTTATTACCGAGCCACTTTCGTTCGCCGTTCAGGTGCTCGTCGAAGTACTGCTTCCACCTTTCAAACACCTCACACTCTCCTGTGAGAAGGTTGCCATCCAGGTCTCTGCACGTATCAGCTTGTGGTACGTAACCTTTGTGCGAGCTGTTCAACTTCTCATAGAATTTGCGTGTGTCGTTAGCACTGTACAGTGCTTCCATTTCTTCGCTGTCTCGATCTTCCCTCTGGCGCTTTTTCCTTCGAAGAATAGAATTTTGTCGGTTCCGTGCCTGTCTATACCGTTCCATATTCGCTCTCGTACGGTGTTGCGCTTCTCCTCTACTAACTGCTTGCATTCGCCATCAAATCAGTCATTTTTTCGATTCGGTGCAGAAGTACCTAGTGCCACAAATGCAGTGCTACCAATGGTGGTTCGAATATTTCTGCAGCCATTCTCAAGAGTAGAAGCGCCAAGCTGCTCTTCCGTTGGTAGGGCTGCTCCTAGCTGTTGCGCGTATTCCTGAGCAACTCCGGTTTCCCGTAGTAGCTCAATGTTAGGTCGTGGCGTCCGAGTTCGACGCGTGTTGTACACCGTCGAGAGTTTTGAACGCATACATACTGCAACTAGGTAGTGGTCCGAGTCTATATTTGCACTGCGGTAGGTGCGAACGTTGATGATATCGGTGAAGAATTTCCCGTCGATTAGAACGTGTGGACAGTGTACGTTGATGATGCTGTAGTTGAAGAATCGACCCTTGATCCTCAGCTTGCACATTCTAGCGTTGATCGGAACCATCAAATCACGCGTTGACGCATTTTGCCCAGCACTACAAAGCCGGTGCCCAGCTCGTTTGTGGTACCACAGCTCTGGTAGAAAGTAGCCGCTCGATGCCCGCTTTGCCATACCTTCTGTCCTGTCCAGCAAACCTCCTGCAGTGCTACGACTTCGAAGTTACGTGGTTGAAGTTCGTCATAGATTATCCTATCGCAGCCAGGGAAGCAGAGCGATTTGCAGTTCCATGTTCTGAGTTTCCAATCATAGTTCTTATTTCGTCGCCTAGGTCTTTGCCGATTGTTCCGGTCCGTATTAACTTCTGTATTATTTGTAACATTGATTTTTTAAGGGCGGCTTGTTGGGCCTTCTCCAACCCCCTGTTTCGCTGGGGACCATCGTGCACAGCACTGTTTAGAGTGCCACGCTGGCACAAGGACGATGAACTGCCGCTCCTAACATGGAGAACATGCGCTGTTTTGAGCCGCCCCTAACATGGAGAACAGACGCTCAGATAGACTGCACCCTTTGAAGAGGGTAGCCCCCCTTCCCTGTCAGCATATGACCAAGGTCCCACCGGGGTTGGTTACCCGATCTTTCCTATGGTTACTCATACCCCAGTTGGCACCACGAAGAGGTAGGGATAGGAGTGACTGGACAAGAGGCTAAGGATCGCAGTAGGATCTATTTTATACCTGCAGGTACGCGAAGTACCAATGGTACGCATTGTCCAGTCATTTACCAATACAACTCGAATTGTATTTGAACTTTAATCAAGAACAGGATTATTTTCAAAATCATAAATTTGAAAAATTAATTTACCGGACAGTAGCAATTGGGATTCAGTTAACATCGGAACTAGTATCTAATTTGAACTTGCCTGGAAACCCATCGTCCACCGGTCTACTGGGTTGTTGGAAGATGATGCTTCGTTCCAAGATGGTGCTACGTTTCAGACGCATGAATTGGGTAACGAATAAAATGAAATTCGGTACGACATGTTCCTTATGGTTTACATATACTAGTGAGGACAACATTCCCGTAACAGTATCTGCAGATGCAAAAATTGAAGAACAGACGTTTACCTCCAACTTCGTCAGATTCATCGAAGGAAACAGCTTCCACGGGAGAATGCGTACAATCATTGATTAATTAATAAACGAGCGTAGGGGGGGGGGGTGCTGGACCAAGGAGGGTCTTGCGTTGCATCCTCGACTGCGCTGAATTGTTCCACTGCAACATTTACATCAGTGGTCGATTCAATGAAATTCCAGTCAATGTAGGAAAGTACGGTGTCTAATATAGCGTAATCAGTCCGGTGAAAGTCCAGAGAAAGATGTGCCGATGTTGGTAAGTCAACCGATACAACATGTGTGAGATGATCGGCATCAAGATCGACCAGGGTCTCGATTGGCAAAGAAACGGTAGAACCAGATAGCGCAGAATCGTTCATCAGGACAAGATCCAGTAAGTGATCATTCCTGTTCAAATGCGTGTTGATTTGAGAAAGCCCGTGCAAGTCGGATCCACCAAGGAATGCACAGCACGCTGTGTGCATAAGTGATAGTAGTGGATCGATGGATGGTGTACTACTATTGGGAAAGCGCCACTGCAAACCAGCTTGATTAAAGTCTCTAAACAGAGGTGTGAATATAGTTCGCCTCCCAGCGGGGCATCTTGGAAACGTTAAGCTCCCCTTAACGGCTAAACAAACTACGGAAGCTCAAATGACCCTATACCTTACGCTGATTAGGCTCTGAACACGGTTCCCCTTGAAGGGCCGTGTCAACCCTCGCATGGCCTCCCTGCTCGCCTTCAAGCTTGCATAGATAACCATGGGGTCACTATAGCGACTACTCCACGTGGGTTAGGATAGCGGCTAGAGGGGGACCTCAGAAACTACGGAACCCCGGACCGGAAAGCGAATCCGGTCGCTAAATGCGGCCTAATGAGGTCCCCACCGCGTAAAAATAGTGTGTGCGATACTTGCGAAAGTGCCACGGCATCGATAGCAGGTGCCACCAAGCTAAGCGTGGCGATGGATGGGCCAGGATTCATCCGGGCTATGAATAGGATGCGGGAAACTCTTCCTAAAGTAAAGGAGGTGTCCGAGCAGTTGAATGCGATTATCGACTTTACGGTCATCGCACAACATTGCTAAGGACCTGAAACTGAGCCTCTTTATGCTATGCATGACAATTGCATGCAGCTTATGCAAGGAGAGGGAAGAGCTGGAAACTAAGCTCCTAGCTGAGCAAAGTGCCAAAGAGTTGGCACGGCTAGCAGCCACGGAAAGGGTGAGGGTGATAGCCTCGAAGCCGACCCAGACGGAACAGTCTGTCTCACTCGGAGACTCCAGCCCATCTACCATGGGGGTAAGGACCTCCAAGTGGGCTAGGCAGTCCCCAGGCGGAATGGAACCTGGTGCTTATAAGCAGCGGATAGTGTTGGACGCCCCAGTAGGGAAACGAATCTACGCAAACGTGGCAGCGGGGTCAGAGGGTCCGTCCTCGCGACGAGCTCCAGCTGGCCGCAAAGAGAGAGGCCTCGGTGCTAAGCCCAGCGCCAAAGGCGCGACATCCAGCTCACGTGTTGTCTCAAGCGCCGAAGGGGATCCGAGCGGCAGGCCCCTGCTGACAACAACCATTATTAGCACAGAAGCAGGCGCTAGTGCTAAGAGGGGGACGAGTGATGAACCCAAGCGTGGCAGGGATAGCCACTGGAACAAGGTAAAAAAAGGGAAACAGGACTAGAAAAGAAATTTAAAAGCGACAGGTGCCCATAAGCGTAACCGAAGCGTCGAAGTACTCCGAGGTCTTGAAAGCAATGTGCGGGAACGCTAAACTTGTGGGCCTAGGCGCCGATGTGCAGAGTATACGCCGTACTCGCACCAGCGAGATGCTCACCGAGAATGAGATCACCGAGTTAGACGAGATCTCCACTGCACTTAAGGAACAGTGCAAGGTCAAGGTTGCCGCCGCAGACATACATATTGGAACTCGGGACCCAGGTGGCAACCATGAGGGTATCGGCAGTTGACGCAGACGCGGTGTTGAAAGTTGTGTTGGTGAAGGCGGGATGGTCCATATGACCACTTAGCCTACACCAGCCGCCGAAGGCATGCTTCAGATGCCTAGAGAGCGGGCTTATGTCCTGGGAGTGCAAAAGCCCAGATAGGAGGAACATGTTCAGAAGGTGTGGGATTACAACGGTCCCCTTAAATGCTTTATTTGCGCCGGAAAACCGGATAATAAGCTTTTCATGGGGGGGGGGGGGGGGGTCAGTGACCGGCCGTTGAAGTTATTCCAACGAGCCAATCGTAATTCAGGTAACCCAACTAAACCTGAACCATTGTGAGGCCGCCCAGCAATAGCTGTGTCAGAGTTTGCGAGTCGGCATCGGATATTTGCCATTATTTCAGACCCATACCCTATCTGCAAAAGCAACTGGGTTGTTGACCGGTCCAATATGGCGGCATTATGGACGACTGGCAAGTACCCGGTTCAGGAGGTTGTGTCTACCACAAACGAGGAGTCTGTTGATACGAAAAGAAGAGGAGGTTTTTTGCGCCCATTTGAGAAAGAGCTCACAGCTGCAGCTCTACTCAAACGGGCTTCACCCTGCTCCAAATAAAGATAAAGACTATAATGTTAAACGAAGGCTTCGTGGTTGTAAAAGTGAATGGAGTGTTCTTCTGCAGCTGTACGCACCACCAAGATGGTCGATCAAACAGTTTTCCAATATTTTCAATCGGATGACAACGGAGCTAACTGGCCTTAGCCCGTTGGTAATAGCAGGGGACTTCGGCGGAATCGATAATCGATATAACATTCAGCAGTCCTGGGATGCTTAGCAATTTCAGGGTGGATGATGGCTACACCCATAGCGACTACTTGGCGGTTCGTGATTGTATTGTCCAAAATACAGGACAACGTGCGGAAGGAGGAGCATCCACTCCATTCACCCGCAGGTGGAGGACATCCTACTCTGATTTAAAGATTTTTAAAGAGGCGCTTGAGAGGGAACGGAACATACGCGAAACCCAGGAAACTTCCGGCGAACGACTCGTTATGAAATTTATACGACCGTGCGATGTGACCATGACGGGGTAAGTCAAATCGAGGAATCGTATCGTGTATCGATCGTCGATCTCCGAAGAACATGCCTCCACGCAAGACGGAGGATGTAAAGAGCGCGGTCAGACATGGTGATGCAAGGGTGTCTGAACGAGGGCGTTTTTCCGGACACCTGGAAAAGCCAGACCCTTGTATTGCTACCAAAGACAGGGAAGCCACCCTGTTGAAGAAACCGCGGAACATGTTCTTCGCATGTCCTCGCTTCAACGGCGCGAGATCTGGCTTGTTAGCCGTGAGTGGTCGCGACACTTCGGATAATTTGGTCCAGAGGATGTGCCAAGACTGGGACATCTGGGACGCGGTATGCATAGCAGCCTCCCAGATTGTCCTTGATCTCCAACAAAAATGGCGAAACGACCAACGGCAGGTCGCAGGGACCACCTAACTACTAAAGCCCTAAGTAGTTAGACATAGTGGGTAGACAATAGCCCCTTCCCCGGAGTAATACCGAAAGGTGGTTCCGGGGAGGGTCCAGGGCTTAAGGCACGGGTAGATTTTTAGTGGTTCGATGAGTTGGCAGCCTTCTTGCTTAACAGAGCCAAGACCGAGCCTATCGATTCTACAAGCTCACAGATGTTGGACCAGTCGTTTTTTAGGCAGGTAAACTACTCCGACACTGAATGTGTTATGTGAGATTTCGACTACAACCCAAAGCTGCCGATTCGACTGGATAGGAGGTATCAAACATCTGGTTAGTCTTCTCGAAACGGCAATCAAGACTCTTCCTCCACGCGATTTGCAGCTGTTCTGGTAGAACCGATCAGTTAGAGTTCAGTTACAGACGGTAAAGAGCAATCAAAAAAGTTGCATTGCGTAGTTCCGTTCATCTAGCCATGTTTCTGTCGGTACGATCAAATCGTACTCTTTCTTGGAAACCGACAGAAAGAACGTGTCGATTTTGGTCCTCAGTCCAGGTACGTTATGATAACAAATCTGGAGGCCTTGATCCTGAGGCTGGATTGTGAGTCGCCTGGAGTTGCAGATCGAAAGCCGTCCGTTGCCATTACGAACTACAGGACCGGGACGGCGGTGATAAAGGTTGGTGTGAGCAGGAAGTGCGACTGATATAGCTGGACCAACTGAGATTTACACCTTTTTCGTGACAACGGATGCGAACACTCACCTCTGATTTAGTAATTCCCTACCCTATGTATCATTCCTCTACTCTTGGTCACAATCACTCAAGTTTTCTTTTTACCTATGTGACAGTTTAATTCATTTATAAAGTAGCTGAATATCAAATATTTACTTCAGTTGTACGCACAGAATATGCATAAAGTTCCAAAATCAAATCCAATGTCCCAAAAACAATTGAACTCGTGCCATAATACACAATTGCTTTTCCATGTTTTGCTTGTTCTTCAGTAACAATCACGTTACCGTTATAAGTTGCCTTTGCCCAACTCATCAAAATTATGATCCAAATCCTTGCTTACTCATCTCTGTTCATCCAAGTCATATCCATCGCATCCTAATAACAATATTTTTCTTGTCTCGTCCATGTCATCGTCGTCGTCCTCGTCGTCGTCTCCGTCAATGATTGGCGTTGAAGTTTATAGGGATAGACCAGCCGAACAGCAGTGGGAGGACGGATGAGAATGAATGAAACACGAGATCCGAGCGGAATAAATATTCTCATCATAACAAATCCCGCTCATCACACAACTTTGGAATGGCGCCAACTTCTTCTACCCGTGGTGGTCTCTGTTTGCTCTGTGCAGCCATACGAACCACGAGCCACGATAGTCCTAATGACGACGGACGGCAATGGCGACGTTCAGTACCTACTCCAGAAACAGCAATAAAAAATGACAATAATCCGTCGTATCCCTACGTGTGAGGAATAAATTATCTCTCTTGCCGAGCAGCTTCCGTCGTCGTCCTTGTTGGTAGTATTTCTGCCGTTGAATCAATTCCTTTCCCATTATATGAGTAGGAGGGAGCGACCGACGCGGTTGGCAAAGTATGCAAGCAGATTGAATTATGTTTCCCATCCATTATCGCAATTCCGTAGGAAATTCCAGGAAGCAATATGAAGCAACAATTTTTATTCATAAACAACATCCTAAACATTCACCGTTGAAGCGGGGTTATTTATTTGAGTTCGAATTCCAGCGGTTTCTATTGGGAATGAATGCTGACATGCCATTATTTCCGCGACGCATAAAACCATCAGGCCAAGAATGAACACCGTCATCACCATTGAGTCAGTGTTATGTGTTGCAACTGCATCTCGTGCCTAGAGGCCATTCAACGGTACCTTGTCTGGTGCTCCAACGTCAGCCAACCAGACAACACTTGAGCCCAGCGATCCCAACACGGTATTCCGAGAGTCATCACAGCTCATCATAGTTCCCTCTACTACTACACCTACACTTGAGCACTGCAGATCAGCACCGCGCAGCATTGGAAGAACTTCATCAAAACATCTCTCAATCGTCGATGCCCTCCTGCCGCGATGCCGGATGCTGCAGAAGGTAGGTTGGCTGGAGTCAAGCCAACCTAGAATGCTCCTGACATCATAACGAAGCTATTTTTTCCCTGTTCCCTGGAGCAGCGGTTGTTTTTCTACTGGTGAGGCTTCACTCACTCCTAGCAACGATTGCCGCGTGTTATGTGAGAACGAGGCACATTCGCACGGGTTGCACTGCCGTTTGTTTGGGGCGGGAAGTGAGCTGGGGAAAAAAAATTAAAGCTAGAACCGGAAGGGATTGTTCCTCTGGAGCAATCCTTCTGGAAAGGTGACATGCAATAGCTGGCGGTAGATGGGAGCAATTTTCATTGAGGGCCCAGCTTCAAGGCGTGGGATGAGGGTCTCTTATGGTTGGATGTCAATGTTATAATGACGCCTTTTGATTTGGGTATTATTAGTAGTTTTTTTTTTTAAATTATCCTACTTGAAATGATAAAAATTGGATTGATATATTGTTTGATAAAATATAAGTCTCAATGACAAGTTATAATACAACACTTCAATGCTTGGAGTATCAGATACAGTAGAAGTCATTTCTTAGCATGTCCCACCGTCTCGTGCTTCATTTGCCCACTTAGCTGCATTCTAGAGACTTTCTCGTGATCAGTTACTATATATACTATGCAATCCGATAAATAAGACCTCAAGCAACACAACTAGTTATAAACAGGTCGAAATTACTTTATATGTTTATTATACTAATAAATATTATTATTGTTATTTATTTTGATTAAGAAACCTTTCAGATGTTTAATATACATTATTTCATACTTCAATTCGACGTAAGAAGCACAAAAATCCTTGTGAAACATATAGTGAAAAAAAAATTTCCTCATACAGAAATTTAACACAGCCATGCATAAAATGCAAGTAATGTATTCACCCTATCGTCACACTACCAAAATGTCATGTAAATGTCTGTCCCCTATGACCGACACATGCAAGCGTCCTTTAGCAATGAGTTGAAAGAGAGGAGAAGATAAATACAATCAAACACATGTTTTGTCGAATTGCGTAAGTGTCAGTTTCAGGGGACATAATATTACACGAAATCTTTGCTTAAGTTCTCCGACTTTTAACAAACATGAATTACATCTCGTGTAAAATTCATAATTTCTTAGTGTGTAAGAGTCAGCTCCACAGTGCACTATGGTACGAATGGCCAAACTTCGCGACAAAAATCGATAACTCGAAAACATTAACCTTAGACACACAATGTCTCCGGAAGATTTGATCTAAAAAATGATATCTATCTTTTGGTTTTAATGGTGGCTAGGGTGGTCCGTGTTTGCTCATAATAAAAATTCTAACTTTTTATTGTTACGGTTTAGAGGAGAAAAATCTCCTACAAAATTCAAGATAAATTAATTTAAAGAAACTTTGCTGAAAAAACTTAGCTTTTATCTCATTTAATCGAATACGATTAAATGAATCGTTTAAAAATAGTTTTTCTATCTTTTCTTAGGGCGGGTCTTAAAAAAACTGTTTTTTTACTCTTAACTTGGAAAACTTTGTTCTAATGAATTTTAGAACATAAAAAATTGCATATTTAAGTGGCACAAAATCATTGCTAGATCTTGCCTAAAACATGTTATAGAGGTTGAAGGGTTAAAAAATTTACATCTCACTCCCTTATTTGCAAATATTTGCAAAAATGAAACACGTACACTAAAAGTATATGCTTTCATCTACAAAACATTTGCAAAATTTTTTGTCTCCTCCTGTCCCCCTTCATAGAGAAACCGTTTTAAAATTGGAAGTTTTGCATATTTTTTTCTGCATAACTTTTGATCACCAGCATCAACAATTACTTATCATCAAAAAGCATAACAACGTAAGATTTTCATGATAGTGGCGATACTACCAATCAAAAAAAAACTTAAATTGACCGTTTAATGAGTGAAGCATGAAGAAAATACGAGTGTTATGTCTGTTTGTATATTTACATTTAAACATTAAAATCTTTCTATTTTATGTACCTAATCGTAAACGTCATCTTCATATTCCATATGTACTTCAGACCAAGCGAACTTCAAACCTTTCAGGCAGCAATCGAGATCTTCTTTTCGGACTGTTTTTCCTCTTCTTTACTGATAGAATGGGATCGGAAGAATCCATAGCCCGGTAAAACATCCGCAATATTAGCAGCTCTAGAGATTTTCCTGGCGTGAAAAAGACGATCATTTCAATAATATTTACTTCTGGCTTCAGAACCTTGTTCTCCCATAAATCCAGATGAAAGTGGTTAGGGACTGTTCATAAACCACGTAGACCGAAATTTGATACTTACAAACCCCCCCTCTCCCATCGTAGACTTTAGTAGACTTTTTCAAAACCCCCCACCCGCACCCCCCTCCCGCAAAGTCTACGTAGACTTTATCAAATTCGTTTTTTTTAATTTATGGAAAATGGTCTACAATATGTAGCTGTTGCGGTTTGAGGAACGATTTAATAAAACTCAAACAATCAGGTTATTCAGTTATTCATTTTTATTTTTATTCATGAAAATAGCATAAATAAAAATTAACAACTATCAATTATGCGAATGCTTATATAATGCAAATTATGATGCCCACACCATAGCTGCTTGAACCAATAATTAAAGTTCATCAGCGGAAGTTCTAGTGTAATTGTTTCGTGGATGTCAAGTCCAATGATTTCGGCAAAACGTGATTCTACCCATAAAACTTCCGTAGGTCCGTTCTCGTCAACCTCACAAAGAATTACTTCCTGGCGTTGCGTTCTTGAGTGGCCTTATTTTCTTCAACAAAATATCTGCCTTGAGGAAGCTTTTGCGTTGATCTGCATTCATTTTTGTCGCAAAATGCAGTCCACAATCAAATTATGTGGGTATTTTTGTTTTTGGTTTAGACATCAAGTTCATTTTATCTTCTTTGAAAGTTTTCCAAAGCAAGTTGACGTCTTCTCTGACCTCTTAATGTATTTTCTACTTTGTCCTACATGCGCCATAGCTGACAGGTATCACAACCGCATATAACTTAAACCCTCTACTAAATGTTGGATAAATGAAAATACTCAATGGTTGACATCATAAACTTACTATTGAGTTGGTACCATGCATTCTATCTTTCGATGTTATGAAAAAAAAAAACGAATAGAGAAACACAACCAACACGCTCCAATTACTGTCTCTTGTTATCCCTTTTTTCCTCTCGAAAAGAAAACAAGAGACAGTTAGCATTAAACCCCGTTCACATTGCAACTTACATTACGAGATCTTGATATCAAATGCCACGCAAATTTTTTTTGGTGAAAACTAAAGCCTGTCACATTAATTTCGGACACTTTTATTCCAGTGTAGATTTTGAATTATTTCACGGATCGCTTAAACGTTTAACTCATGTGACAACTGAAACTCTTTACTTTATTTCGTGGTACAACATGTTTACATTCTTGTTACATTCAGTAAAATAGCGTCGAATCAAGTGGACACGCATTTATTACGAACGGCGGCAAAATTTAAATTCATCGGTACACGATCTTGCCAAGAAACTAAAACTACCGCAGAGTACCATGTTTTGTGTTAGTAAATCATTTGACCAGTGCTTGACTGTGAATTGGAAAGTTGTAAGTGGAACAAATCGCAAAGTATGCTCCCGATTAATGGACAAGAAGATGGTAGCCATTATTGTAAAAAATCCCAATCTTTCTGTGCGAAATGTGTCGCGGAAGTCAAAAACATACGTACAAAAAGTGAAGCAAGGGCAAGGACTGAAACCGTACAAAGTGAAAAAGGTGCTCAACTGTGACGACATGCAAAAAGTCGTGCTAAGGTGCTTGACACCAATTTTTTGCAAACATTTTCTTGTATCAACATGGACGACGAAACAGACGTACTCGAAGACTTTAAATAGCTTCAAGGTCTGGCTTTTTATACCGCAATGCAAAGGAACGCCGTTGCCAAGCATTTCCGGACAAAGAAGGTGTCCAAATTCCCGAAGAAGTATTTGATTTGGCAGGCCACATGTAGTTGTGGTCGAATATCTAAAAGTTTTCTCTCTACCGGCACTATCAATAAGTATGTGTACGATAAAGAATGTCTGCAAAAGCGTTTGCTACCGTTTATCAGAAGCCACGACTCTCCAGTCTGTTTTGGCCTGATTTGGCCGTTTGTCACTATGCGAAATCCGTCCTGAAATGGTATAAGGTACAGGAGGTCAAATACGTGCCAAAAACCACCAATCCACCAAACTGTCCAGAACTTTTCCCAATAGAGAAGTATTGGGCTCTAGTTATGCGGAAACTCTTCGACGGAAACTAGAGAAGAAAGCAAATGGCATCGATGATTTCAAAAGAAAATGGAGAACCGTCTCGGCGGGTGTATCCGAGGACGCCGTAGGGAACCTGATCGCGGGTGTACCACAAAAAGTTCGAGAATTTAACAGAAAGGAGGATTCACATCTTAATCAACTGTTTCTAAAGTAGATAAAAATCTATTATTGTGAAATAAAAAATTGTTTTTTGTTTTTTTGTCGTAAATTTTGTTTTGCTACTATTATTTTTGTGTCCGAAATTTAACGTAGATAGTCTTTAGATGTATAGATGCTAATATGAAGATAGGCTTTATCACGTAATATAAGTTGTAGTGAGAACGGGATGTTATGTTCCATTCTTTAATTAGCTGGCATGTTATACTGATTTGAAGTATTGCTTCATTTTTTTCAAAGTTCAGGGCTCGAAAGCTGTGTGCAGTGCTGCAAACATTAGTAAACAACCTCCATCTCGAAATCGCAGTAGTTTTTGAGTCGTTTGCTTTAGAAAATTATAAAGTTTAGCATTAAATATGGCCAAATAAGGATTCTTTTCTGATTCAATGACACGAAGAATGAAAATCGCTTCAAGAGTGTCGACCTAGATGAATTCTACTCAATATTAGGTACTTTTGCCACTGTGTGTAGCTATCACCTATATATTTTCGTATCACGTTTTGAATTGTAAGCACAGACCAATAGGCTATGTATTGAAAGTGTATAAACCAGCACGGATTTCATGACTCAGATTTGTTTACAATTGTAATAAAACTTACTTTGGCAAAACAAATACAAAAACTTTATTCAACCCATGAGGGCTCGAGCATACTTGGCTCAGAAATGGATTCCGAAAATGATCGTGGTGGCACGAAAATAATACGCAAGGTCTTAACAATTGTTTTAATCCTTCCAGTATAAGGTTTAACACGGATCCAAATCATACCAATTTTAATATGATTTTAATTTCAAACATCCATGTTTTAAACAAAAAGTATTTTTCAAAGTTTGGGCTTGTGGCCAGAATGAACTAATTCTATGTTTGGATGTAGCTGGAATATGTTTACAGGTATAACTCGATAGTACGTACATCAAGTTTCTCACTTCAAATCGCATTTGCACAAACACTACTACAACCAAAAAAAATCTAATATAACTAAAAAAAATGGCAACCTTCTGCTTTTTCTTTAAGGTGAATTCGATTTCAGATACAATCAATAGTTTTTATGCAATTTAGATTTGAAGTGAGAAAGTTGATGTACGTACTATCAAGGTATATCTGTATTATGACGGTATTTTTTTCTGCGTGGAGGGTATGAATATCCGTTTTGTAGAGAGAAAAAAGGTCTACGTAGACTTTTGGTATACCCCCCCCCTCCCCGATCGTAGACAAACGTAGACTTTTTCGAAACCCCTCCCCCCCTTAATTGTCTACGTGGTTTATGAACAGCCCCTTATATCGCATAAAAAGAATTTCACAGCAACTCGTCATCGTGATTGGCAGCACCCTCTCAGAATCCAATAAAACTTTGTGGGTGGGTATACTATGTCTTTTCACACAACTTTGCATACTTTGTTTTCTTTTCAAAACTTATGTAGACTACCATTTGAAAAGGGGTTAATTTTTTTGATCGACTTTTTTTAAATCAACATAACTCAAACAGGAACAGACTTACTAAAAAGTGATATATGGGTGACTTTTAAAAAATCGTCCTTACTTCTTAAAAATTGTCAAATCGATTCTTACACGCTAAAAATATTTTTTTTTTAGTTTGCAAAAAAAAATGACTATTTTAGAATTGGACGATTTTTTTTTTATATAAAGGCACTATAATTTTCTTAAAATTCGCCATACATTGCAAGATGAGCACTTTTAGGGAAATTTTTTATTCAAACAACAAATTTCTCATGTCAAAATAACTCAAAAAGGAATAGATTTACAAAAAAGTGATGTATGGATGACTTTGAAACCTTACTTTTATGAAAAAAAATTGAAGAAATTGTTAAATCGATACTTACACGCTAAAAAATATATTAAAATTTGAAGTCAATTTGCAAAAATGGCTATCTTAGAATTGGACGAAATTTGTTCTTAATATAGGCAATATAATTGTCTAAAAGTTCACCATACATTGCAAGATGGGCACTTTTAAGGAAATTTTTTTTTTTTCGTACTACAAATTGTTCATGCCCAAGAAGCAAATGACTTACAAAAACGGGAAGGATGAGTGACTATTAGAAAATTATCTTAGCTTTTATGGAAAAAATTGTAAACATTGTGAAATGTGTTCTCACACACATTCAAACAAATAAAAATTTGTAACTTGAAATGAGAAGAAAAATTTGTATTTTCCATTTAATTCCAACTACCTTTCCTTATCTTGACAGAAACGCGTATTTTGTCTCCAATGTGCAGACTTCTTCAGTGTCTCGCACTAATAACTTGACTGGAGTCTGGAGACATGTTTTTTATACTTTTAAAATAAAGAGGACATATATTTGTTGACCACCACTGTATAGAACTTTAAAAAGAATCTGTTAAGAGATGTAACAAAAACTCTTGTAGTTTAAATTAAAACAGCAATTTCAAAGACCCGAACTCTGATATCAGTTAATCCGCGTGTTGGTATTTTTTATAATTTTATTTTAAAGTTGTACGCCGCATTCAGTCACTCGCTTCATGGATTGCCATAGTTACATACCACATGTCTGATTCTCGCGCACAAGTAAAACTATAGCCAAAACCCACCAAAGCATGGAGATGCACAAATATGTGATAACCACTTCCCGAGCAGGAGACAACAGCATATGAATACCTAATTTTGATCTTGATAACTGGCCTTGGTATTAAAGAGCTCAGATTAAGAGGTAAAATACCTCAGCAAAATACCTAAGACTTGCAAGCAAAATATCTCTCGAATATTAAAACGTGTTTATGTGATTTCGGATACCTGGAAATACCTGAGAGGTACTATTTTGGTATTGTCTTACCTCAATTTGATATTTTCATTACATTGTGAGAACAATTTTATGGTTTTATACTCAAGTATTTTACCTCTTAATCGGAGCTCTTAAATACCAAGGCCAGTTATCAAGTTATTCGGTCCTGCTCAGGTAGACATGTTCCTAGGCAGTAGAGTGTGCCAAACGACTTGACGGTGTGCAGGGGAGCGCATCTTTGATATCGCTGAAAAACGGAAGCCAAATGCTAAGGTGTCCCCCTTAAATATCTTTTACTTATGCATAGGAGACGATCCTCACTTAAAGTTTAAGTCTGTGATAGGAGAATACCATGCATTTAGTAAATTTACTCTGAAATATCGGCATCATAAGACATAATTTTATATTTGCGTTATTTAAAAAAGTTGATTGTAAAAAATAAAATGTTTTCATTATCAAAGTCGACGGTTAGAAGTATTTACGATAGATTGAGGAAAAAATTTAGAAAATTCTTGAAGAAACGACTGAGATATCAACGCTCAAACCCTGACCGAATTTCATGACGGTTGCATTGGATTTTGTTTTGAATTGTACCCCAATATAGAAAACAAAGACGTAGTACTACGTCAAAGAAATAGCATAACAGAATAGTGTGCTGAGCGATCCACCCCTTGGCGCAACGCACTTGTTGGTGATTTTCGTGCACTTGATTGTGTATACCGCTGTTCTGCCTAATGTGTCTACTGAATATTTGGTGGTGCCTAACATCGATGCTAATTGATTGTGCCTACTAGTCTAAACTAAGTCTAAACCACATTCCCAAAGTCGTGGTTTTAGCTTTTGTGTAATGTCTTTATCGAAGGGGACGGATACACGTTTCAGGGGTTCAGGTGAATCGGAAAGGGTTGTTTGTGATTTCCTATGGAGATGTTTTTCCTTCTTGTTGATGGTCGCTTGAATTGTCCTCTTTTCGTACCCATTGAGTCTGGCAGTTTCGAAGATATATGCTAATTCTTTGGCTTTTCCAATTTTATTGAGAGGAAGGGTCAACATCCGGTGGATCATGTGGTGGAAAGTAGCCATTTTGTGCTGAAAAAAGTGGTTTGAAGTGTAAGGGATGACTCTTTGGGTGTTTGTGGGTTTTCTGAAGATTTCAATCTCTAAAGGAGATGGTGACAATGATTCTCTCACTACTTAAAGGTCGAGGAATGCTGCCCGGAACATCCCCTGACCCGTATTGCTCGAAGTTTTATTGAGCCTTGCCATAGATCTCTAGGACTGCCAGCTTTACAATTAATGAACCACTTGGCTCGTTTAGTAATGATGGGCAAACACTCTTTCGCCCAACCAAGCCAGAATTGATCTAATAAGCATGGTAAAAGACTTCAGCTTATGGTAAACGCAGGGCTTTTAACTACCATGTATGTAGCAGATTGATTTATGCAGCTGGTACCTAGGATTAGAAAACAGTTTGGAGTGAATACTGGTTGGTTTTCGGAATCAATCTGAAGATATTTCCCAAACCCCAACCATATTTGGAGCTGATGGAGGATTAAAACACCACTGGGTCACTGTATTGGTGAAGGTCCTGGCCAAATGTTGGTTAATGTTGCTGCGTTGTCGATGTAATTTACGGGTTGCTCCTAAGAAATACGTGCCGTTATCGCCGTATATTTCTCGTGGGGCTTTCTCCGCGCGAAAACTCTTTTTATTGCCGTTTTGCAGGACTCAGTTGTCAAGAATTCGTCAGGCTCCAGCAGAATCGCGCGTAGTTATGCAGGTAAACAGAGCAAACCCATCGTTTCACATCGCTGCTGCCATGTTTGATAAGCAACGGTCCAAAATAATCGATCCCAGTTTAAGTGAATGCACGCACATGTGGAGTATCCTTGCAATTGGTAACGAGCCCATTCTTGGAATCTGTGGGTTTGCCATGTTAACTTTACACCACATACAGAGCTTCCTTACCCATCATCAACCATCTCTCAAGCTTAACACATGATACCTCGGCTTAATTTCGTTGACAACTGTTTCATGACTGTGGTGCGGATACTGTCGGTGATACCAGTCAATAGAAAGTACTGTTCCGTATTGATATTTGGGAAGAATAACCGGATATCTGAAGTCGTTTTCGAAATGAGGTGCACCATCCGATACTCTATGCGGATTACTCCCTTCTCGTCGAAACATGGTGATAGTTCACTAAGTTTACTGTTACGATCTAGTTGTTTGCGTCGTTTTGCTGGTAGTTGCTGATTGGTGCTTATCACGAATTTGCTTACAGATAGTTATCTTCGCCTGCACCAACTCGATCTGACCCAACCCCACTTTCCTCGCAGATGAGGGATCGTTGACTCGATGAAGAAGTATGTCGATGATTTTATGAACATAACCAGCTGTTCGTCAGAGCCTTTGCCATTTGGAGAAACGGCCGAACTCTACCAGTTGACAATTAGATGTTTCCCGGTGGACATGCACGGAGCGTATTTCTTCGAGCGTACTGACAGAAGGGTATTCTTGATGAGGACATACATCCGGCGCATGGAACCAGCGGCTGTTTTCATCAATTTGAGGACCTTCTCCCATGTGGTTGCATCGTCGGCAACGTTTAACCGGGTAAATACCCAACGGCATTCATTACTGTGGTTATTTCAAGTTATTCAGGATTTCAGAGACTCTATGCAACACGAACTCGATGATTTGGAATGCAAAAATACGTTTTATTTATGTAGAACATGAGTATTTCCATACTCTTCTCCACCCTGTTCGAGATTGAACTTACTATTGTTAGAATGGACAAAAGGGTATGGATCACTTAATAGTTCTATCATGAATAAAAAAGGCCATGCTAAAGGCGACCTGGGGACGGGGCGACCAAATCAATAGACAATTCTTAAATGAATAGTTTTAGCAATATTTTTATGGGAAAATTGACACTGTTGTACAGGTCCCTTGCGCTGAACTGGCCGGCTTGACGTGCCGCATGGGCTCAGTAGGGATCAAGACCCTAAGAAGCTAAGCATCAGTTTCATTGTGGTTATACCACATTTATCAGCAGAGCAGCACATCGAAATTTTAGGTTCAGTACTGTTTATATGCTATACAATTTCAAACATGTTTTCTAAAATAGTTTTAAATCTTTTTTTTTTCGTGGCTGTATCATATCTTAGCGTTCAGGTTCATGGTGGATGCACGGTATACAGACATGTTAATACAAATGAAATTATTATCATTTTATATTATAACATAGATTCATTACATTTTGTATGCTTTTATATAAGTCATTTACAGCTTTCAATTTATGCATCTTTCTTAGTTATAGCTCATCTAATCTACGTTATGGAATTGAAAAAAGATAGGAAGATTTTTAATATTTCTTTTAGAAAGGATCATATTCGAAAAATTCTCCTTTACAATAGCTATTTCTTTCTTTATCAAAAATATGTATTAATTCAAAACCTAACAGTTTACAATAATACATTTCCTATTTCACAGATATCAAGAATCATTTATGGGTCCAGATGAACAAAAGCTATCGAAAAATTGATTTTTTTTTTAATTTTATTTATTGAAGTTTTATTAAGATTATGTGTTTAGATTCATACTCATATGAAATTTATCTCGCTTTATTACTAGCTGTTTTCATTTATTACAATATTATTGTATTATTAATACACATCTAATTTTTATTTTTAGTAACATACTAGTAGATGTCAGTTATATCTTGTGCCTACGTTTATTGTTTTCTCTGACTATTATTGTGAAAACAAATCCCAATCTTAATAGATCTTAATCCAATAGAAACTGCGACAATGGAAATCTTTCGATGAGTGGATGGTCAGCTTAATTAAGGATATATGTATTCTGCTATAGTTTAAAAGCCTGCTGGTATTCTTAATTTATATTATAACGTCAGTTTAATTATTTTATATTATGATATTAAATGATGGGACATAATTCCATTTAAATTAATTTCATAAAAATCACTATTTCCGATGAGACTCACAACAAAAATTGTTGCAAGGAAACGGAACAGCATTGCACACGAAATTTAACGTTTACTATTCTATTGCTATATAATTTCAGATAATTTAAGGATATCCCAAGTTTTGTAAAAAAATGTTAATCATTTTTTTTCTCGCAGTTACATTGTCTAGACTATCAGGTTCACAAATTGAATTGTTATTATCATTTTTATATTCGTTCACTATATAATTTGTCATTATAATATTCATTCAATATATTTTTATAATTATAATATGCATTCACTATATTTTTTTATAATTATAATATAAATTCACTTTATTTCATATATAACTATATGAAATTGAATATATATTGGGAAGGGAGGGAGCATCAGGGTATCACTCAAGCTGAAATAGAACAATGGAGTGGTATGACAACCAGCGTCTAGGAGGGAACAAGCAGTATCATTTTCTTATCCTACCGATTCGATTATGATGCTGTGAGTTCTACTCCAACAGTTTCAGTGAGAGTGACGCGCCGTCCTTAACAAGCCATCCCGTAGGAAGCTTAATAAGTATTGCGAATTTTGTTATTCGATTTGTTGGATCATATCGTTGGAAGGAGAATCTTATGTTCCCGCGGGTTTCGCGTAAGTGTCTCTGCTTACGGGTCCGCCCCACCGTTTTTGGCCCTTCGTACAGCGTTACTGTGAATGTAAACCGGTAACTCAATTTGATCTTGCTATTAAGTGGAGCTGCATACATGACAAGATCTTAGAAGGGATGGTGGCTACCTTACATACATAATTACAAATTGACATTGTTGTACAGGCTCAAAGTCTTCCAATCGTTGCACAGTCCGTGCCTTTTCTAAGAGGTGTTCAACAATTGGCGAATTTTTAGAATGTGCAACAATTCTAACAATTTGCCTAGGTAATGCAAAAATGGTTCAGGCTTCGAAATTTCTCAACTAACGTCGAACACCAGGTTAAGGTCTGACATAAAGTCCCTTGAAGGACGTTTTAAAACCAGTTTCCTTTTTGGACTGTTCAAACATTTGATTTGCCAGTTCTGAGTGAGACATTCTCTACATACACTTGGCACGTTTCGATTATTGCTTTGTTTTTAAGAAGACAAGAAGAATTAACTTGCCATCTCGTTTTAGGTTGCGTCATTTTGTGTCCGGATAATGCATGCTATTAAAATCACCTTTTGCAAAATGATTGAAGCAAATAATAATGTATTGCTCTTCGACCAGAACCAATTTTTTTCAACCAACTCCATCCTTTGGAAGGGCGTGCAATTTGACGGAAAGGCTATCTTTGATAATACCTGTTACAGATAATAATTGTTATGGAACACTTTTTCACTGCACATTGAACCATTAGTCTTCAAACTCAAGGGAAAAGACGACAAATTATTCGGGAAAAAACAAAATGCTGATCACTTTCTCTACGGGAACAGAATATAAACTAGGAGATTGACGTCACCATTTCGAAGACATACCATGCGACACTAACACCACTTCAAGTTTAATCAATTCACTAATACATGCTAGCTCCTTGAACCGGACCTTGTATAAACGTCATTGTTATGAGATAACAGGCACCTAAAACTTGCATGCAAGGCGGGCTTAACTTGATAAAGATTTGTGCTTCGCTTCGCTTGTGTTGTTTCCTTCTTAGCAGTTGTACTATGCTATTTGATAGGAAAAAATAGTGAAAATTATCACCAAAAAATGTACTTTCCTACCTTAACTCTACTCGGTTCATATAGTACACCGCTTAGAAGCTCCAATTACCACACATTCGCGAATATTTTTAGGCGTTTTCACTGTTAACTTGCGAAAAAAAATCGCGGGACAATGTAGGATCGCGTGTCGTATTATAACAGAATTGCCAGAATTCAACAAAACTTTTGTTTAGATCCGTGGGTCTCCAAAATATGTTTAAATTTTGTAAATGCACAGCTTCGTAATTGTTAATCTCTTTTATTCGAAATTCTTGAAAAGCCGCTTCGCCATGACCCCATTTCCTTTAAAACTAGTTATTTTGTGACGCGTGAAATTATTCGCCAGATGTTAAAATTTCACACCAATCATACCTGACACTATATAAACATTCCATCACATGGCTTATGAGATTATCCATCATCGTACCTGAGCTAAGTCCCTTCCTGGGAACCAGAGACAATGTTGTACGTACCCTTCTCATACATCCGGGCGTTCATAAATATTGAATTCTCGTGAGCCAGTTTGGCCCCAACATCATCATCGTCATGCTCTCAATCGGATCCTCGCCCCCTCAAACGGCCGCTCGAATCTGTACAACCTTGTAGTCGTCTGTACAGTTGTTGAAAATTTTCCCAGGAAGAAGTTAATTTTGCGGTCCACCCAATGCCTTCTGATGATTTATAGAATTCTAACGGATTGCGCTGCACCAACACACCTCCGCCCCATTCGCATGGAGAACCGACGACCCGTTCATATCCAACCATAGGCTGCCTTTGTGTGCCTCGCATGTAGAAAGGAAAGCCAGAGGTGTCTAAGCGTGCACAGATTAGAACGGATTTGAATAATAACCAATCCTTTGCCTGTGGTTCAGCATGTCATACCCCTCCGATGATTTTAATACACCCAGTATGTAGTTTGCCTTCACGAATACAGTACGCTTGGGGCGTTTGGTGAAAGGAAGAATGTTATTGCACCACACCGCCCCCGTACTCCTCCAATAGTGGCTTTGTACCGTCGTCGTTGACAAGATTTTCGAATCCCACCATGGGAAAACAGGAAGGTAATTGTTCACTAGATGGCATATCTCAAGAAACGTTGGCACTCGACCCAGCTGAAAAGGGGTTTGATTTATGAGTGGAAAATTGTGCTTGTCATACAGAACGGTTGCCTACCTCGACTTTGCTGTCATATATAATCTTCAACTTTTTGTCGTTTCGGTCGAACTTCTTAGTCGACTCAACTGCCACGGTCGTTGGAACACGGAAGATGACGAACTAGAGGCTCATCCCGCCGGGTAACGACGACGACGACAGCAAAACTGACGAAGACGAGGATGCTAATGGTGATACAGCATGTTTGTACCGGTGTGTAGAAGGATAGATAATTTTATGAGTTTACGGTTTAATTTATCATAAACTTTCAATTATTTGTCACTTTTGTCGGTGAGGGATTCCACTCCTGGTGTTTGGCAGCAGAAAAGGAGATAATGACTGGAAAGTGACTTGTCGAACGGGGAGATCGCGTCGGAGCACAGTGTATTTGGACTGTTTCCTGCTGAACCTGTGACAGGTTCGTGATTTATTGCTGGGTTCACCGGGATATTGACACTTGATTATGAAGTAAAGTTTCGTGATTCTTCGCTTTGAAGGATATTTATTGATTATTGTACCTTGGTTGCTTTATTTTGAAGTGAACCCCAAACAAAAGCCTGCTATTTAATCATTTGTGTGGTAAATTTTATGTTGAAGACAGCTGTCAGGACCGCATTTTTTTTTCAATTTGATTGTTCTGAAACAACAATGTTCATGCGATCAAATATACTTTTCGACATAAAGATTCGCGTGTCAGTTTTTTGTGACCCTTAGAATTCTAACGCAATAAAACATCATCAACGTTTTGGGGGAAATTTATCCTTTCAGCAAACAGGGTGGAATGTGCGTGAGATTGTTCAAACCGAAATCTGAACCTCTGTTTGAAATATCAGTGTGGTATTTAGAGTATAAGTGATGTAAATATTAAGTGCTATCGAGGAACAAGACCCCGAGCAATCGTGAATTACTCTGAGAAATCCTCGTTCACTGGATAACTCAAGGTTACAATCATGAAAATTTCATTGTTTAATGTATGTTAGAGATGCCAGAATACACTTTTAAGAATATACTAGTGAGCTTAAAATCATGCAAAATTATGAAAGCTGGTGCATTTGAGCAAACGTTAGGTCTTTGATTAAACATGTTTCTTTATATATTTTCGCAAGTGCTTTTATGCCTAATACAATTGATTCTACCCGTATTCCACTGGAATTGATGTGAGAGGACGGTAAGAACCGTCGGATTGAATTGAATTAAAAAAGGCTCTTTTGATCCAAATTTGTTATAGATTTAGGATACTTAGGAGTGATTCTTGATCCTACATTATACAAAAATAATTTCAATACAACAGTTCTCAAAGCAAATACAGGTTAAGTTCGATATAACGTACCCTCGGTATAACGTACCCTCGATATAGCGTCACTCGATATAGCGTCACTTTTACCTCGATATAACGTACACTTTTTTGATGTGTAGAAAATTTCTTGAAAATTAATATTAAGAGTACCATGAACAATTATTTAAAGACCATACGGACTGTCAATAAACGACGAGGTTATTTTGAGGAGGAGGTGCGAAGAGGGTGGAGGCTTTCTGGACAAAAAACTCGTACCATATAATTTTTAAAAATTATGTTTGGACATGGAACCACCATGGAGGAGGGGGGTTTAAGAAACCTAAAAGGCCACGTTGGCAGGCCAGCAACCCTAATAAATTTCGTATGTTTATTTTTCTTAACGACCTATTTGGGGTATCATCCAAACCATTAAAGAAATGATTGGAAACATGGATGGTTCTCTCAAGCTCTCAAGTTCTCTCCGTTAATGTTGATTGGAAATTCTAAAAACCCTCGACCCTTCAAAAACCTAAGGGAACTTCCAGTCAACTATAGGTCATCAAAAAATGCATGGATGACGAGGAAATTATTTAAAAATTGTTTTTTTGATCAGTTCGTCCCACATGTAGCAACCTTTTTGATTGAATCCGGGCATCCTGTAAAAGCGGTCCTTGTGCTGGACAACTGTTCAGCACATTACAGTACAGACGAACTACAAACAAATGATCCAGCCGATGGACCAAAATGTGATACAGATGGTGAAGGCCAGTTACAAAAAAAAAGATCATGACAAACGAGATTCATGGAAGCGGTAAATATTTCCATGATAATGTTAAGCACATCGATATAAAAGACGCAATGTTCTGGATTGTACAAGCATGGGAATCGGTTCCGAATTCTACCATCCAGAAGTCCTGGAAAATGCTGTACATCGATACACCAGATGAGGACGACTTAACGTTGTCGGTTTTGCAAGAAAGGCTGAGAAATATTGCGATTAATATCAACCGTCTGGAAAGCATTGACGAAGAAAAGGCAGAGTTCGAGATCCTTAACGACGAAGAAATCGTTGAGAAGCTGCTCAACCTGTCAGACCTCGATGACAGTCTCCTTCACGTCTCTGCATTACTTGATCCTGAAGGTGAAAATATCAACGTTTCAGATGAATCAGCTTTGAATAGGGCTGATATTCTTGTTAGGTATGCTGAAGAGCAAGGCCTGCCTCTCAACGTGCAGTTATCTTTGCGAAAGATGATACAGGACATCCTGAACAAGAAAGCAGATAAAATGGTTTAAGAAATCTCACGAGTATGTTTTCTGATAAGTGCATTGCTTGCATTTCCATGAATTAGTTTTACTCGTTCAAAAAGTTAAAAGCAATGAGTTTTAATTTTTTTAAGATCGTTGAACATCCTGAAGTACATTCAATAAATATTTCAAAATGTCACTGTAACACTTCTTTTGATTTAATAATAAAGCTTGATTTTGAATTACATGGTGACCATATTCTGCAGTTTCATGAAAGAAAATAACAACTGAATAACAACAACAAGACAACTCCACCACCTGGATCCTACATATCGCACTCAACAGCACATGAGGCAGGAACATCGGCTTTACTTTCTTTACGAAGGAAGACGTGACTAGACATTTTGCGTCTTAGAAAATGCCACCGACGTCAATTGGGATTGAACCCAGACCCACTGGGGGCCAAGTAGCAGTCACGCTTACCACTACACCACCCGCACCGGCTAAAAACTCTCAATTCATAACTGTGGAAGTGCAATTAGAATACAAAGATGAGAGCTGCAATAATTGCGATGCAATGAGCTTGAAATGCCACAGAAGTAGAAGAAGAAAGGTGTTATTTGACGAACGGAGATAGACAAGAGTGGTACAATTTTCAAGAAGTCCGTCAGACTTTGCCGACGACATCGGTATCATAGCACGCAACTTTGAGACACTGGTGTAAAGGTATATTAGTCTTAAGGTCAAAGCTAGCCGGATTGGAGCCGGATTAATGCGTCGAAAACAAAGTACATGAAAGGAAGAGGCTCACGGGAAGACAATGTTAGCCTCCCATCCCGAATATTGACGGAGATGAAATCGAGACGGTAGACGAATTCGTGTATCTGAGCTCATTGGTGATCGCCAACAACGACACCAGCAGAGTAATAAAAGTGCGTATTATGTCTGGAAACCACGCTTACTTTGGGCTCCGAACGACGCTACCATCGAATAGAGATCGCCGTACTACGAATTTGACCATCTAAAAAATCCTCTACGGCTACGAAACATGGACTATGCTTGCGTCTTTAAACGGGAGGTGCTGCGTACCATCTACGGTGGAATGCAGATGGAAAGTGGGACGTGGAGAAGGCGAATGAATTACGAATTGCATCAGTTGCAGGGAGAACCCACCATCGTTCACACTGCAAAAATCGGCCGACTACGATGGGCTTGGGACGTGGCTTTCGAGAACAAACGAGAACACAAGAAGAAGAGGATCGGTCTAGGTGGGTCGATTAAGTGGAAGGTGACCTGCGCACCCTTCGCAGATGGCGAGACTGGCCAATTGCAGCTATGGACCGAACGATTTGGATACGATTTCTGTGTACAATAGAGGCCACCCAATTTTTATCTCAACTGTTAGTGAGTAAGTTACCTAAAAGACAAAAAAACACAAAAAAGGTTTGTAGTGATGAAGAGATGAACGAGCGATAGACTAAAAATCAAAGATACAGAGAAAAAAAAGAGGAAAGAATAGTGGTTTTACTCTCCAAGTTCGATAATTTATTGAAATTTGATAAATTTTGTTGAAAAACAACACATTAAAATATAAAAAGGTTTTTTTTAGATTTTTTTAGATTTTTATTTATGCTTCGATATAACGTACAATTCGATATAACGTACAAGTGTAAAATGAAAATGTACGTTATATCGAAGTTTGCCTGTAATATGTTAGAATTAATCAAAAAGTTCAGCTATCATTTTAAGAATCCATTAACCAACAAAACACTTTATGCAGCGTACGTAAGATCAATTCTAGAATATTGTTCTGTTCTTTGGGCCCCAAACCAAAAAACATACATAAGTCGTAAAGAATCAGTACACAAACAATTTCTGTTATTTGCTCTTAGAAAACTTTGTAGGAATTCATTTCCATGATCCCTTTTGTTTATATTGTTATCTCGCAGCGTAGAAATTCGGCAAACCTTTTAGAAAGTTTGAACTGTCATCCATCATACCGCATTTTTAGAATAAAATATTTATTTCAGTACGAAACGTATTATGTATATAAATTGATGAAATTCAAGAAGGTTGTCTGAAATAATCCTGAAGTTGGTCTCTAGTCAACAATTCATTTGCACTGCAATTTAAAAATTGGGTGCATTTATTTTCCACAATTTAGTTCTTATATTTTAATATTTTGATTGGAAAAAAATCCCAGTTTTGTCAAAAAGCCAACATATCTTCGCAATGATTACTATAAAACTATTTGGACACTGAATCGTTTCCCTTAATGCTAATTTTACGTTTAATGCATTTACTGAAGGCAAAATTTGTTTGAACTGATTTATTTACTGACATAAGATATTATGAATAAGTTCGTAAACGGCATTTCAAAACAGCATTTTACGAGTTCATAAAGTCGAAGCAAAACCTTTGACAGGAGTAAAAGGAATTTGAGAAAATATGGTTTTAAGGTCGTTGTAAACAAGCTGTGTAGGTTCTCATAAACCTGACTTAAATATGTAACCTAGTGGCACCTCTTGGTGCCATAATAAATCCAAATTGGTTTCTTGCGGTTTTCTTATAAGTTGAATAGAACTTAATATAGCTGGATCGTTTTGGCAACGTTACTTAAGAATGGTAGTACAGGTATTCCGCGTATTTCATGAAGTAAAGGTATTCCACGATAGAATGTACTTCGAATCGCAACTGCATCAAAACTACTGGTTGTACCTTAAATCTCATATACCTAAAACAAAAACTTACCGTTTGCACTTTCTCTAAGTTGTATTTAATTTCAAGTTCAATTCAGTAATTTTTATACAATTTCGATTTGAAGTAAGAAATTTGATGTACTATCGTGGTATACCTGTACTTCACGAGAGCTTGTACTCAATCCGCCACTATAGGGCTGTGTTTCTCCTACTCATTAACAATTATTTGACCATCAAATGCATCTCAAAATTTTACCTATCTGTGCATTTCCGTATCTGGGAGTAAATATTGGCTGGTTCACACATGAGTTCCAAACCAGTGTTGGTCATAGTCACGAATTGACTTCGGATCTATTTCAGAAGCATCAGGATCGATATATTCAGCCAACGTCGGATGACCGTCGATGACCACATCATTCCAGACTTCTGCCAAAACTTCACCAGCGTACTGGAAATTTTGCTTCTCCAAAGCTGAATCAGTTGTACGCAATTGGGAATCCAGATGACTACCAAACTGGTCGTGTGGTATTATCAATCCAGAAAGCTCCTTACTCAAGGGTGACATACGTCGCTCCACTCTATTAAAGCACTCCTTCCCGGAGCGTTCGTTGCAATGAACAGCGTGTCAAGGTTGTACTCTTTAAAATGGTGTATTGCTATCTGTATTACCTTTGCGATATCTCGGATTTTCATCAGGTCCACCGTCGACGGTAAAGATTAGGACTGGTTTGACCAATCCATCAAACTTAAAAATACCATCAAACGATTCAAGAGTTAGAAGCCGCTTGATGTCTAACGCATGAGAAAACGCCGTTGACGAAGCGTGTTTGCCTGACCGAATTGCAATGTAAGTGGGGCCCGAAAAACCAACAGCCTCCGGTTTGCCAAGACCATTCGGTTTGATTTCGATTCCAGCGTACACGGACGGAATTAGTTTATGCTTATTTGCAACTATCCAATCGTGGTCAGGAAGCGTGATTTTGTACTCCACATGCATAAGCATGGAGACTGCTTATTGGCAGCCGTTGGGCCTATCGCCACTCTCGCCTTATCATCCTGACTGATAAATCCTACTTCATTGGGCCCTAGCACAGATGCCAGTTCTTCCAATGATCTTATGGTCGCTGTACAGAATCGGCCATCGGGATGATCGTTGTGTTTTGCATTACTTGCGCGCATCAACTTCACTGGTACAGTATTTACGTGACATTTACCTTGATGGGAATTGGCTCGTTTTGGGATTAACCGCAGATATGTTGCTGTTCTTTTGATATTGAATCCCTTGCCTTGTATTGCAGAAGTCAACTCATCTAAAGTTTTAACGCTTCTGACGCTCTCATCACTGCGCTTTTCGTGGGCCGCAGATCCATGAAGTGCGATATCGCATATTGCCTTGAGCAGCTCCGGTTGCTGCTCTTCAACACTGAGGGCGGCCAGGAGAATTTCGGAATGAAAGATAATTTCCTGAAATTTGATATTTATATCTACTGTGCAAACAAACTAGTTAATATATCATATTTACCAGCCTCTGGGATGTCCCGAATTAACAGTTGTTTAGCCTGCTTCATTTTCTCACGATGCTTCTGCTGCCGCTCTTGCTCGTCTTCCTTGATTTTGAGATTCTTTTCAAGTTTGATCTTTTTAATTTTTAGCCCTTCGAGTCTCGACTGATCATCATCCGTCAATAGTCCAGCAGACTTCTTGTCAATCAGAAGCACTACCTCAGAGTTCAGATTATTTAGCTCAGCTTTAAGTTGTTCCTGTACTGGTGCAGGGCGTTTATTTGATGATGACGGCTGAGCCATATACTCAATTTCCTTGATGGGTTGCGCGGGTTTCACTGTCGGCGCTGATTCCTTAGGAGCACTCATAGACTTTCCCCATAGTTGAAGAAGTTTACCTTTTTCTTTAGCTGCAAGGCATGAAGCTCTTTTATTTTGTTATTGACTTGCTCTTCAAGTGCGGTGTTGTCATTGCCCTTCCGTTCATTCCAGAAATTAGTAGCATCCAATTGGCACTCCCTTTTCTTCTTATCCGGGTAAGCCTTTACATACGCATTGTACAGCGTATTAAAAAGTTCTCCACGATTCATTTTCCAAAATACACTAACTGCGCGAACCAATTTTTCACCAATAAACACTGGACTTTATTCACTGACGCACACTGAATGAGCTGCAGCTGTCATTCATGAACGGTGGAATAGTATTCACTCTAACTTGAAAGTACCCATTAATGAGTCGAAAAGTACGCATTTTGAAGAAAAGTGGCTTAACTCATTATTAAGAGTATACTTTCCTCATTTCTGAGTATTGCTTACTCATTTATGAGTATCAATTAATCATTAATGGGTAACGAATACTCAATTAATGAGGAAAATATACTCCTAATAATGAGTTAAGCCACTTTTCTTCAAAATACGTACTTTTCGACTCATTAATGGGTACTTCAAGTTAGCGTGTTAGGTATGGTAGGTGTCGGAGCCAAACACCGGATCCGTAGGGTGCTTGAAGTAGCTTGCTAGCTCTCTTGCGACAGAACTCAAACGTGTCCTAACACGGTAGGAAAGGAAATAGGTGTCGCTCAAACTAGCAACTGTCGGGTAAAACGAGTGCTCTGTCTTGGCTCATGGGTGGAAAATTCAACTCTTCTTACCCTGAAAAGGCCGGGTTGGGTTCCAAGGCCGTTGACAGCAAACACTCTAGTCGTAGGGTGGACTGTATTCAACACTGTATAACACTGGGCTGTTGCACCGGATAATGGATCCAGAAGATATTGATAGAAAAACTACTGCTTCTATTCACTTATCCTTTATTGCTTTTTCCTTTTGATCTTAACACCTTAGAATTGATATAATGACTGAATGACTGCGCCACTGCGGTGCCGTTTTTATATTGTGCCGCTACTGCTAGAAGTTCCAGAACATGGAAAGTTCCAGAACAATGGAAAGTTCCAGAACGATGGAAAGGTCCAGAACATGGAAAGGTCCAGAACGATGGAAAGTTCAGAACAATGGAAAGTTCCAGAACAATGGAAAGTTCCAGAACGATGGAAAGTTGCAGAACAGGACGTGGCATAGTTTATGCGAGCAGTGGGAGTGCTGCATGTTACTGTGCTGTTCGTTTACGAAGGGCGTGAACAGGTAGACACTTGTAATAGACCGGACAACGTGAGTCTGGCACAGTTGATGTATCCAAAACAACTGTCAAATCGTATGGGAAATGCGAGGAAATGTTCGTTTTGGATACAACATGGCGGCACGTTGTCCGGTCTATTACTAGAGTGTCTATAGTGAACAGTAGGGATAGTAGTAGTAGGCGATATTGCATAAGAATATCATTTTGTTTTTTGTTTTTTTCAAAAATGTGATGTCACGATTCAGCTTACCCCCTCCCTCGTTTGTCACAAAATGTCACGGTTTTCTGAACCCCCTCCCCCCCTAAAAGCGTGACATAATTAATGAATGCTGCCTATTGGCATCACTCTTGCGGAGGACAGTGAATCTTATCAGCGGAAAAATGTCAGAAGAGTTCAAAAGCTGGTAATAGCGGAGTCGATGACTAAATGGAAACGAGAATGGGACACGGGGGTGAACGGTCGATGGACGCACTTGCTAATACGGGATTGGTCGATCTAGATGAAGAGGGAGCAAAGGTAGTTAATTAATTTTAAAGAAGAATTTAGCTTAAACTTTTTTGTTGAGTGCAGAACCACTGCGTTTAATAAGTTAAACTTGGTATCAGCATTTCTTGTCAAAGACTCAACGAAAACAAATACCAACCCTTGTCCACGATGCAGCCTGGCTTGACCAGCCAGTCACGGTACAGCTTCCGCGCACGTAATTTGGCCACCGTGTTTTGCTTGTCAGTTCCGTGTGGTGCCTTCCTGACCTTAAAAACACGTAGTCCAGCCCGCTTCTAATCTGCTAGACGAGCCACTTCGATGAATTGACATTTTTGGCCACGTCTCGGGTGGAAAGGTTCGGGTTATTCTTAAAGTACTGCCTTATCTTCCACGCCTTCTCTGGGTATTCCATTTTCGGTTTTCGGCCACTTCCAGCGCGCCACTCGATGGTCTTCGTCTCCTGGAACATCTTCACAACGCGGGACACGGTGGAATGGTGGATTCCAAGATTATTGCCGATCCATCTGTGCGACTGACCAGGATTATCGATTACTGCGCCCATGATTTGCTGGCGTAGCTCTTCTTGTTTCGAATGCATCTTGAAAACTACTTGACAGATAAAATTTTGCACACATAAACATAACACTCTAAACTAGTATTACCCAAAATTTCATTAATTTCGACCTACGCGATAAAAAGTTACTCTTAAAACAAAGTGTCGCATTTTTTCCGAGTCCAATCTTTATAACCTATTGGCTGACATGGAAACCAGCCTATGGTCAAGTAAAAGTATTTGCAAAATGTTGAAATGTTGCATTTGATCATATAAACTCAGTTTAAAAAAGCTTAAATAGTTTCTTATAACATAAATCAGCACCTTTTTGGAGAACATTACCACATAGGGCAAATGTTCCATTATTAATCTCATGATCCAATACTGATCGTACTGATCAATAAAGAAGGTTTGATGTATTAATCAATTGATTCCTTGTGTTATTGAGTTAGCTTAGTTTCTACAACAAATAAAAATAAACAAAATCAACAAGAAATAAAAAGTAAGAAACCAGATGGTTATGCGTCAATCTTTTGTTTGCAAGTAGCACGAATTGTAGGGTGATGATAAGAAAATAGGATTGGTAGCCCGAACAGAAACGAACAGATGAAAGAAGAAACGAAACATCGGTGAGAACGTTAATTTTGTTTTCAAAAACCTCCCCAAACACAGGGGGCAGCAGGGACTCAAGGACGCATCCAGTGGCTTAACTACCACCCCCTCCTTAAGTTAATGAGGTGGGAGCTTTGATTACTCAGGGCCCTTCTCACCCAGGAGTGCTAACCGGCAGATTAGGATCAAAGCCAATGGGATCCTAAATTACGGCATACTGGTCATAGCATCGATAAAAGGGATATGACATGGATCAACGGATTGGACTTGATGCGCAGGGCTGGTAGTCCTTCCTAAACATGGAAGAGTGACACCTTCCAGAAATGGCATGTGGGTTAATGGTGCAGCTGCCCCCACCCCAGTAAAACCTTGGGAGGCCTCCGGATATGCTCGAAGTTTGGCACCTTAGGGTAGTAGGCTCAGATATTACATTCCTGACTTACGCCGATCCGGCTCTGAACACGGTCGCCATGAAGGGCCGTGTCAACCCTAGCATGGCCTCCCTGATACAAAAATAACCATGGGATCACGATAGGCGGCTATCTAGACCGTGTGGAGATAGCGGTTCGGAGGAGGGACCCAACAAAGACAACGGAGGAAAAAACTAAAACGATGGAGCGCTAGTGTTCGCAAGAAGCGGAAAACTACAGAGGTCACCAATGCCCAGTTCGAAGGCCATTGCAAGTATCAGCAGTAACAAATAACAGGGGTTCGTAACCCAAATGTTCACCCCGGAACGCAGCAGTCGCACAGCTCGAGGGGACAGTGTTGGGAAGAAAAACGCGATAGGGGTAGTCAGAAACCAGATCGACGAACTCTATGACTGGGTAAAGGACAGGCACAACGTACACAAAGAAATCAAGGAGACGGTGACGCGTGTCAAATCGGCCTTGATTGCAGCCAAACGCGAGCAGGACGCATTGAGGATGAGAGCAAAGACTGCCAAAAAGGTTTTTGAGGACAGCCTAAGGGCAACGACTGAAGCAATGGAGACACAGAAGAAACCCCAGAATCCATGCTTGGAGAAAAGGAAATGCAATACACCAGAAGAGGAGGACGAAGAGCTGACAAAGCTCAATAACGACAAGGAGAAGGTGAAGGCAGTGAATGACGCACTGTTGGTAATCAGAAAGATGAAAGGAAGAAAAATCAGCAGCAATTGAAACCTTTGGAGAGAAGAAGAAGTAGATGCTTCGGTTTCGTCGGGAGCGAAGTAAAGGCGACGCTCTAATTGTGGAGGTAAAAACTGGAACGACGTACGCTGGACTCCTCAGAAAAGTGAGCACTAGTCCGGAGTTGAAGGAACTTGGGGAGAAGGTGATGAAAACCAGGCGCACTCAGAAAGGTGAGATGCACTTCGAGGTGAAGAAGGATCCTGCCATCAAGAGCACAGCCTTCAAGACGCTCGTTGAAAAGTTTCTTGGTGAGCTCACAATAGTTAGAGCTCTCTCACAGAAGACTGTGATTGAGTGCAAGGATTTTGACGAGATCACAACAGAGGACGAGCTGATGAGGTCACTGAAGGGACACTGTGATCTTGGAGATGTACCAATAGAATCCGGTTAAAGAAGGCGTACGGTGGCATACAGACGGCGGTTATACGTCTACCGACAGCTGCAGCCAATAAGCTGTTGGAATCGGGTCAAGTAAAAGTTGGGTGGTCGGTGTACTCACTCTGAGTGTTGTTTCTCGTGTTATGAAAGAACTGGAGATATGCTTTCAGTGCATGGGGTTTGGTCACCGGGTGAGAGCTGCAGAAGGTCCTGAGCATATCTGATCTGTGCAGGAAATGCGAGGAGAAGGGTACTTTGTAAGAGACTGCACAAGCAACACCGAGTTGCATGCTTTGCAAAAAGGAAGACGGAAACGACCACATGACGGGAGGTTTCATATGCCCAGTATAAAAAAGGAGGCAAGGATGGTAACACAAGTTAGCACCCAGCAAGTGTGACGTCGCAATCATTGCAGAACCGTACCGTGTTCCTCCCGATAACGGAATTGGGTTGCAGATATAGCGGCGATGGCTGCGGTACAGGTTATGGGCAGATTTCCTATCCAGAAAGTAGTGTCCAGTTCATAAGAAAGGTTCATGATCGTCAAAATCAACAGGATTTGTATGCAGCTGCTATGAAACCCCCACTCCCCTACCCCCCAAGGTGGACCATGGAGTAGTTCCACCAGATGCTGGATGCACTCACCGAAAAGCTCATCGAAAGAAGACCGGTCGTCATCGGAGGAGACTTCAATACTTGGGCTGTGGAGTGGGGCAGCAGATGTACCAAAGATAGCGGGCACTTTACGCAGGGACGGTCGTGAATCCGTAGCGACCATCCGGTAGAGAATCAGCGGCGATCAGGTAGAGAATCAGCCGGCGAAAGCCTGTCGCAATACGAAGGACAAAAAGTTGCGAGCGGAAGTGGAAGATGAAGGTCTTCGACAAGGAACTCCTTGTTGAGGCACCTGGTTCGTGACAACGAACTTTTCAAGCCAAAGCGCCGGACGAGGTGACTAAGCATGTTAGTAAGGACATGCGACGCAACCATGCCGAGGAACAAGCCCCCTCCGAAGCAATCGGCATAATTGAAAGCTGGATGCAGTTCACACTGAATGGCTCACCACAAAAAGGAGATGCTAATGGGCCGGCAACTGCAAGGCGGTACAGTGAGCAGAAATCGTCATCGGGAGGCTTGCCATAGCTTTGAAGCGCGTGCTGAAGTATTTGGGTGTGATGATCGACGACCGGCTAAATTTTCACAGCCACGTAGATTACATCTGTGGGAAGACGGCGATGGCCATCAATGCGGTTGCCAGAATAATGCCGAATAGATACGGACTTAGAAGTAGTACGCGGCGTCTACTGGCAAGTGTATCATCATCGATACTAAGATACGGATGTTCAGCCTGTATCGCAGCACTGAAAGCCAAGAGAAGCCGGGCAAAGTTGCTCAGTATGTCCAGTCTCATGGCTATGCGACTCGTGAGTGCGTACAGAACTATTTCATCGGAGGCAGTATGCGTCATTGCTGGAATGATCCAGATTGGCATCACTCTCGCGGAGGACATTGGATGTTATCAGCGGAAAAATAATAGAGGAGTCCGAAAGCTGGCGAGAGCGGAGTTTATGGCCAAATAACAACAAGATTGGGACACGGGGAGGACGGTCGGTTGATGCACCGTAGTCGTATCGGATTTGTCGATCTGGATGAACAGGAAGCACGGAGAGGTAAACTTCTACCTTACGCAGTTTCTGTGTGCCCATGGCTGCTTAAGGCAATATTTGCACCGATTCAAACACGCAGGGTCACCCTTTTGTCCGCTAGTGCACAGACGTCCAAGAGACACCTGAGCATGTGGTCTTTGATTGCCCTCAATTCCAACCATTGCGAAGCGAGATGCTTATCATCACCGGGGCAGATACCAATTCAGTTAACGTCGTCTATAGAATGTGTCGTGACGAAAGTGCTTGGAATGCGATCAACGGAGTGTGGAGTGAGAATCAAGAAGCGAACGGTTGAGTGTAGTAGCGGGTTGTCGTTCTCCGGTGATGTTCCAACGGCAGGGATTGCTCCGTCACAATATGGTAGATCCACAGTCGGGGAGTACTCTTGTCGATTGCATCAGTGTGTGGGAGCTAAATCGCTCACCGTCGTTCGCTTTCAGGATCCACAGGGTAATTCTCCGTTGGAATAGGATAGATCCACCGTTAGGGACTACTCATCTTGATAACTTTGAAAATGGAAGCTGAATAGCTGAACCAAGTAAGGTGAGATTGAAATGGCAGTGGCAGGGAGAAGAACCAAATGGCTGTATTGTAGCCAAATGGCCAAGACACTCCACGCAGTAATACCTTAAAGCAGTCTCGTGGGGAGGGAGGGGGGCTTCCAGTTGTTCAACAAGAACCGGGTTTTCGTGGGATCAGAAGTCGGCCTTTTCTAAAAGGTCTGCCCTGACCACACTCTGACACCTTACATAATGAGCAAATGCAGGACTCTGTGTCAGGTTTGTCCATAAAGATTTCCCAAACCTTAAAAAAACACACTTACACATGCACTCCCACACACACAAGAACTAGTCATATCGAGAAAACTGCTTCGGAAAACTATCAACATAAACGACACACTTCACGGACTGAACTACAAAAGACGGAAAAATTAACTGAACGCCGTATTAAACTGGCAAACGTAAGACTGACTAACAACAAGGCAACTGAGAAAAACAGACGAAAGGACTCAAAATTGTCAAACGTGACTCCTTTCAAGTCATTTGCATAAGCGTCTTCTTGGGCAAAATGTTCCGTGTACGGCTGTGGCAAAATTATTCGAAAGGATTTACGCAACGATATCATCATAGGCCTGGCGTAAAGGTTTCTACTCCATTCAAAAATCCTAAAAATCTTATTAAGAATAACTAAGAAAGCAAATAGCCATTTCAATGTCGTTTGTAGGTCAATTATGCAATGAGTTGCAATAAGAAATGTAATTGACCTTAGAATATAAGGATGAGTTATGGGACACATGCCCTATTTGAGACTACCTTTGGCTATGCAGGGACCATAGTTGTATACATCGCCGAAAGGAAAGGATGTTTCTGGTTCAGTGAAGCCATTTAAACCGAAAAAATCGTCAAGAATGTAATGATGTGGCAGGCCATATGCGAATGTAGAAAAAAAATTCGTGCATTCAATATAACAGACACAATTAATGGTCAAATCTACGAAAAGGAGGTTCCTACCCTTGATCAAACAGCATAACAAGCCTACAATCCTTTGGCCTGACCCTACTTCCTGCCATTACTTTAAATATGCACTAAAGTGATACAAAAGGAACCGTGTGTCGTATTTGAACCAAAAGAGATGCACCAAACTGCTAAGAGATTCGCCCAATCGAAACATTCTGGGCTTTGACAAAGGCGAAGCTGAGGAAACACACAAAACCCGCGGATATGATAAAAAAAAATTAAGAAAGATTGGCCAAAAGTGGAGAAAATGGTAGTAGAAAGCACTGCGCTGAAGTTTATGAGTAGTGTCATGGGAAAAGTTAATAATCTCGCTTACCCGACGAAAAATAAAGAAAATCGAAATCACAGTATCATCTTTTTATTTGAGAAAGAACCTGTATTTATATTTTTCGGAACAGTCTATACTGAGAACTTCAAGGAAGTTCCCTGAAATTATCTAAATGATTTCTCTCTAGGTTTTACCAGGATTTTACCGACAGACTTTTATTGAGTTCTCCGAAGAACTTACCTTATGTTCTCCGAAGGTTCTTCCTTAAGTTCTTCAAAAGCTTCCCTGTAATTTTCTGAAAAACTTCCCTGAAGTTCTCCGAAGGACTTCCCTAGATATCTTTGAAGAGTTTCTCTGGGGCTCTATGAACAACATCCCTGAAATTATTTTAGATCTTTCCTGGAGTACATTGATGAACTTTCCAGGCGTTCTATGAAATACTGTCTCTGAGGTTGGAAGAACCTGAAGTTTATAAATTTATTTATTTTTTTATGACTGCTTAAGGATTTTCTGGAAAACTTCTTTGAAGGTCCATATTGTTTGCAAAAAACTTCCTTGGAACTTCAAAGCAATTCCCTGAGTTTTTAAAAGAGCTTTCCTCTAGTTTTTCTGAAGGAAGTCCCTGAACTTCTTCGATGTTCTCTTAAGAGCTTCCCAATAGTTTTTTAAACAACTACGCATAATGCCTCTTAAATGCTTTCTTAAAGCTCTCTGAAGAACTTCACCGAAGCTCTCCATATATCTGTTCTGGATTTCTCTGAAGAACTTACCTGAAGTTCTCTGAAGAGTCCTGCCAGTAAAACTTTAAAAAAATGCTTTTCGACGGCTCAAGCGTCGTAGTTTCTGAAACTGAAAATTGGGACTCCAGGAAGTATTTTGACTGCAATGAATTTGGTCATATAAACTCTCCACAACGTGAGTTTGAAATCCGGGTGAATATGACCCGAAATACCTTATTCGTCACAAAATGCAAACACCCAAGGAAGGACAACGAATCAGTCAAGCTCATCAATATATGATATTATGAAAATCAGCTCCTGGAAAAAAGTTATCGGCAAATTAATCGCAAAGCGTTGAAATGGCAATTATCAGAAAGAAACCTCTTTGGGCGTTCACAGTACATGAAATTGAGGGGAAGTGAATATTAAATTTCAGCGGAAGTGACAACATTCCATGAGAAATCATTGGTATATTAAACAATAATGAGTCAGAGACAAAATTTATCACGGAAAGTCGCTTTGAAGTAACCATACGCCCTATAGTATTCGGTGAAGATTATTTACTTTTGACTTTTAACATCATTGGATATTCCCTCTCTTGGGATTCAATATGGTAAACAAAACCTCAAGCTGAACAAACATTAACTAATAAAAAAACGGATTTGGTTGTGCTATTTAAACAACACAACACAAATAAACGTTGACATGAGGCATCCAGGCATCTATTCAGAGGGTAATGATTGTTGGGAGAAAAATAATATGATTGGATTTCGATACAAACTCTCTCTCAAAACGTAACATTCACGAGATATTCTTGAACAATTCATTGTAATTAAGATAAACTCACCTGATATGATTCTCAACCCTAGAAAGGCTCGCCTTTTCATCGATGTACGTTTGATACTGCAAACGACGGATTCTCCAAAAACATATCGATAGGCCTGTTGTCGCTTCCACCCACGCACGGTAATATCAACCGTAATCACCTAAAGGTTATGTGCCAAAAGTGTTCAACATTGACATTAACAAACATCACAACCCCGAGAACTACTTTAAGCTAAGCTGCATTCTAAAATTTTAACCAGATAAGTCCTTTAAAACGAGGACAAGCACCTTCACACCATTCGCTACTCAAGGTAAGCAAGCACGGTTGCGAGAACCTTATCCTGTCACTCCCTGTTTTCTGTTTTAACTTTCAACAGCACTCCGATCTGAGTAATCACTTTATTCCGGTTGTTTCAATCAAAAACTTCTTCTTCCATCACCTAGCGATACATTCAATTTTACCTCCACCAACACCTCACCACTTCCTGACAATAAAACCTGAAATATTTGGGTGAGAAATTCTTCGAATTGAATCCCCGTAATTCACATTCGCACACACATTCGCACTCACACTCTCAAAGTGTTAACGTATCATTTCTACGGGTCACCGTCGAACGCACGTGCGATCACATTTAATTCCCTGACCCCCTTTAAAATAATTCACACTGGACGGAATGGTTATGTTCAATTAACAAGCGCCTAACCCTCGGAGAAAACCCCGAATTCCAAACCCATCATCCTCCCAAAATCGTATTCGGACGCTGTTCCATCAATGTCTACCGCCTTCCAAGCACACAAATTATATTCCGCGTTGAATGTTTGTTGATTTTGTCACTGTCAAATCCAGGTAGAGCTCCGACTTACACACGCCAAATAATGACCGTGGGAACTGCGGACGCCTCCCTGGGGGTGGTAAATCACCCGATTTAGGGTTTTGATTACTGATTTTCCCAACTATTTAATTTCTTTAAACTATCAATGAAATACGCACCACAACACACGGCTCAGCAACGATAAATCCAGAACGATCAAAATTTTCCCTTTTTCACCACCGGAGAGCAGAAAAATCAAACACCATGAACACAAAAGCACACTGGCACGCGCGAATATTGTCGTGTCTTCCCGTACGATTAACTCCCTTGTCGAGAATTCCGAACGAACCACTCGAAGTAGCGTTTCTCCACGGACTGACTCGACCGAGGCAGGAATTTTCCGACAGACGAAAATCGGGATGATTTGCAGCATCCTTCTGATCATTGCTCACGTGCGGATACTTTCCTCTGGGCTGCCGGAGAGCCGTGGGAGAAATGACTCTCTGTTTTGCAAACGGGAAATTTCGGAGCAAACGAGAGCGAGAGAGCTGGAAAATCATGGAAAACATCGTTCGTGGTTGACAGTTGGGTTCACGGTCGGTGCCAAGGAGGCTTTTGCTAAGGCGCATGGACGCAGTGAGAAGTGAGTCGGAGGCCTGAGTGAAGAGGTTGGCCGGTGAATTTGTACCGAGTTCATTCTTTTATTTGGGTTCACGGAAGAAGAAGTGCGATTTGTATCACACAGAAGCGTGTTTAGTCTGATCATCATTTGCTTTTCATAGGGTGGTTCAATTTGCAGTTTGTTAACATGTTAATGCAATTCAAATCTACGCCACAGTAATGGATTTATTTACAAAGCATTTCCACCGCTTAAAGCAATGCGGATTGGTACGAGTATATCCAATTAGAATGAAAATTTGGACATTTATTCATTACTATAACCTAAAGGTGCGGAATTTTGGTCGTCCAAACTGCTCAGGAGATCTAAACTTAAGATCTACAGTTGTAACCGTAGTTTTATTTTCTTTACAATGTTCTGAAATGTTTTCAAACATATTTATTGGATATACTTGAAGACCAACTGACATTATGAGATAAGCTTGGGGTATTCTATGCCAAACAAACTCATTTAACCCCATAAAGCTAATGTTACAATTGTAGACCTTAAGTTTTTAAGGACCTTTTTTCATGAACTGAAACTAACAAGGTTATCTTATGATGTCTGTGAACGTTTCAAAATATTCATTGAACATGCTTGAATATTTATCGTAGCTTTGAATAGTTCAAATGGTCTACGGTTATTACTTTTTATCTTAAATTCTGAACTCAAGGTCAGTTTGTGAACCTGAGCATCCCACGACATCTCATTATATATAGACTGTCCCAGAAAGTATTAGCACAGTTTCAAAATAACAAAAAAATCATGTTTATTTTTAGTTTTAATAATTTTATTTGGCAAATCATATTTGTATTTGCGTTGTATATGATATTTTACTCTCGTTTAATCAAAATATTTAATCATAGCCAAGACTTCTGAGTTTTCCTCGAACATGACCCATTAGCTTCTGCACACTTCTAATCATTTTGACCACTTTTGGCCAATCTTTTTTAAATTTTTGGATATCTTCCGCTGGTTTTATGAATTTTCAAAGCTTTGCTTTGGTTAAAGCCCAAAAAGTCTCGATTGGCCGTGGCCGTGGCCGATTGGCTGGAATCATGTCTTTCGGCACGAAACATACATTTTGACTTTTGTACCATTCTAAAGTGTCCTTTGCGTAATGACATGACGCCAAATCAGGCCAAAACACTACTTGACCTTCATGCTGCCTGATCATCGGCAATAATCGCTTCTGGAGACATTCCTTAACGTATTTCTGAGTGTTCATCGTCTCCGTTGTGATGTACGGACTAGATGTTTTACCACACTCGCATATTGCCTGCCAAACCATAACCTTCTTACCGAATTTTTCGGTAAAAATTGCCTTCTCCGTTTCAGGGATGTCTTTGTCTTCACTTACAGTATAGAATTGTGGTCCGGGAAGCGTTTTGTAATCTAGTTTCACATACGTTTCATCGTCCATTATTATACACCCAGAATTTCTACACAATGACGAATCGTAGAGTTTGCGGGCCCGTGGTTTTACGGACGCGGCCTGTTTTGGGTTCCTTTTGGTTTTTTTATGCTGCCGGTATGTTTAAGCCCAAGTCTTTCTTTGGCTCGAATGACGTTACTCGACGAGGTCCCTAGTTTTTTTGCAACATCCCGAACGGAAGTCGCTGGTTTTCGCTTGGACTAACAAGACCAGATTTCCGACCACTCTTCGGCGCATCTTCAAACGTACACTGTTCTCTATATTTTCAAATCGCAGATCGTACCGCTCCAACGCTTACACCCTCATCCTTGGCCAATTTTCTCAAGGAGAGTCCGCTCAAAGTGCACCATTTGTGCACCATACTTTTTCGTTGTTCTGGAGTAAGACCGCGCATTTTGATAAGGCTTGCTTTATTTAGAATTGGAACAAACTTTTGCTCATATTGTGGCGCTCGTGGTGGACGGATTTAGAAGTTCTTGGCGCCCACGTGTCGGGAATTTTGTCAGCTTCACGTATGTAATTTTGACATTCCGCAAATCGACTGTACTTTGTACATGGAAGCCGAAATAAGGGAAAAAATTGTGCACAGTTATTTGGAAAATCCATTGTGGCCTGCATCTAGGCTAGCTAAACAGCTGAAATTGCCCAGTAAGATTTTGAAGACGATTAAGAGGAATCCCAATCTGTCGGACTGTGATTTGGCCAGAAAATTCGGTGCTGCCCATAGTACCGTGAGGAGAACTCGAATTCGGGAAGGAATCAAGTCGTATCGAGCTAGCAAACACCCAAATCGGACCATAAAACAGAATAGTGTGGCCAAAATCCGTGCTCGGAAGCTATACGACCAGGTGCTGACCAAGTTCGACGGGTGTCTTCTGATGGACGATGAAACCTATGTCAAGGCTGACTTCAGGCAAATCCCAGGTCAAAAATTTTACTTGGCAACGGCTCGGGGGAATGTTCCTGTCAAATTTAAATTTATTTTTGCCGACAAATTTGCACGAAAATTCATGATTTGGCAGGGCATTTGCAGCTGTGGCAAAAACACGAAAGTTTTCGTTACAAATAAGACAATGACGTCGGAACTATACCAAAAAGAGTGTCTCCAAAAACGAATTTTGCCGTTCATTCGATCCCACGACCACCCCGTAATGTTTTGGCCAGATTTGGCAAGCTGTCATTATAGCAAAGTCGTTCAAGAATGGTATGCAGAGAAAGGGGTCCAGGTTGTTCCGAAAAACCTTAACCCACCCAACTGCCCCCAGTTCCGCCCTATTGAGAAATACTGGGCAATCATGAAGAGGAGACCCAAGACAAAGGAAAAGGTTAAAATAAGATAGCTAAAACGATGGACAAAGAAGGTGTGCGCCGCCTAATGAGCCGTGTTACAGGAAAAATTCGAGAATTCCTTCGAAACCGTGGCGAATACATTTATCCGTATTTTTTCTTAAAAGTATGAAGAAAACGCTACATTTGAATAAAAAAAGATCTTGAATTCAATAATAAATAACTGAAATACAGGCAATTGTTTTTGTTCCAATTCTATCTGAAGCAAGCTTTAGGTAACACAAAACTGAGCATTTTTTTGATGCTATGTAATTCAGAAATGTGCAAACAAAAGGACGCAGGCAAAACATGTTGAAATATTTCATTACATTCAAAGTGATCGTTAATATAAGGTATGCTTATACTTTCTGGAATAGTCGTTAGGTTGACTTTCAAAAAGACTGACTTAATTTGGGCAAATACATATAGTTATTTTGTTAAGTCCACAAAGCTTCAGATTTTAAGCTAAAATATAAAACTTAATATCTTCAGCTGTAGATTTTAAGTTTTGAATTCCAGAATGGGTGGGATAATCAAGAACATCCGAAGATTATCTCGGATTGTCTGCTGATCTTCCAAAATATTCAATGAATATGTTTCAATACACATCGTAGCATTGCGTAGCCCAGGAAGCGTTTGTTACAACTGTTAGTCCTATGTTCTGATCTCAAGGAAAGTTTGGATGACCCAGAACATGTCATATTATTGAAAATGTGTGTTTTAGAATAATAATTGAATATGTTTGAGTAACGGGTGGCAATTAAAATTTTGGAATTTTTTCGAGGCCTCTATGCTCAACAACAAACGAGCTCAGAGAGAAATAAGAGTGTGAATGCATTAGCTCTTTCTCTCCTCTTTCTGCTAGTATTTTCTGTTTTGTTAATGCTTGCTCAGTTTTGCTCAAAATGCCGTCGAAACAAGAGCGCGTTGTACAGTTCTACGAACTGCACAGAAATCTCGGCAAAACGTATACGATACAACATTTTAAAAGCGAAAATGTTGCGACTTTGACTGTTTACCATATCCTAAGATCCCTAACAACTGCTCGCAAGCAAGGTAGTGGAAGACCAGCCAAAATTATGGACGCAAAAGGACTTCGTTCTCTTTCTCGTGCCTTCAACAACAAGGATTCACTGAGCCAACGGGATGCCGCAAAAAAGTTCAACTGTTCTCACCAGTACATCTGCAAAACATTGAAAAGAGTCGGAATAAAGTGCCGAAAGAAGACACGAGCCCCGGAATATACTGATGCACAGATTTCAACGCTGAAATCCCAATGCCATTGGTTGATTAAAAATTATTCCGGAAAAGTTTTGTTTTGGACGACGAAAGCTACTTCCCCCTTTCGAAGACGCAGATTCCCGGAAACGATCGATACTATTCGACGGATAGTTCTACTACACCTCCAAACATAAAATATAAGTTTAAAAATAAGTTTGAACAGAAAGTGATGCTGTACATTGCCATTTCCGAGAAAGGCATTTCTAAGCCATGGTTCAAGCCCTCTGGTTTGGCAATCAATCAAGATGTGTACCAGAACGAATGTTTGAAGAAAATTTTGATCCCGTTTCTACAAAAACATCATGTTGATGGACAATACGTGTTTTGGCCGGATAAAGCGTCATCGCATTACGCCATAAAAGCACAATCGTTCCTGAATACCCATTCGATCCAAAAACCACAACCCGACAAATCTGCCTCAGTGTCGCCGAATCGAAGATTTCTTCGGGGTTTTAAGTTCCTTGGTGTACAAAAATAACTGGAGAGCCACGAATTGCAAACAGTTGATTGGTAGAATCAAGAGATGCATTCGCAAAGTTGACATGGAGGCCGTACAACGCTCCTGTTCTGACATCAAACGGAAGCTTCGCCGAACATCCGATTACGGACCGTTTTCAAATGTTCACTATTTTTTTGTCAACAATGGACAATGTATCTCTTATTTGAATAAATCAGATCTTCTTCAACTATGTTTGTCTTTTTTTTGACAGCTTGAGAAAGAAATTCCAAAATTTTAGTTGCCACCCGTTATTTGTTGTAATTTTGTATACCCTTACATTTAGTGTTACAACCGTAAAGCTTAAGTTCTGAACTCCAAGACAGTTTTGATGACCTAGACCATCTCAAGATTATCTTCTTGTGCATTTTTACGTTCGAAAATATTCACTTGAATACGTGACGTAACATTGTATAGCACAAACAACTACGGTTACTACCGCATATTTCAAGTTCACAACTCCAGGATGGTTTGGATTACCCAAAGGATGTTAAAGTTATAAAATAATGACTGTTGATTTTCCAAAAGATTTATTAAATATGTATGAGTACAGATGGTCACCGTATATAGCTAAAAAACACTACTGTTACAGCTGTAGATCTTATGTTTTGAACTTAAGGATTGTTTAAAGTACCTTAGATATCCTAAGATTGTCGCATTATATCCAAACACTTAATGTTATATCTGTTGATCTTATGTTCTGAACTCAAGGACCAGGACGAGATCATCCCGTTCATCTCATGATGATTTATTTACGTTCAAAAATATTCACAGAATATGGCTGAACACGTAGCGTAACTATGTGTAGCCTAAAAAGATAATTTTGATGACCAAGAACATCACTAAGTTATCAAATATTGACTGTTGACCTTCCAAAAGGTTCTTTCAATATGCTTGAACACATATCGTAATCTTATAAAGACCTAAAAACTACTATTACATCTGTAGATTTGAAGTTCTGAACTCAAGTACATTTTTGGATGACCTAGAACCTCCCAGAGAGATACAAAAATATGTAACGTTTATTAACAAGAATTAAACCATGCGTATGCATATGAACAATATTCTGAAACAACGCTTTGCACTATTAAGAGGGCTTGTATTTTTTCTGCCTGAACGTCTTCATATTCAGGATGTTCTAGGTCGTTAATAAGGCTCTGAACTTATATGTGTTATGTGTGTAATTTTATTCAGTCTGATCCTTTTGGTATTATATATGATCTTTTAGGCCTGAAGGAATTAATATATTATTTGACACAAGGCCTACCATTTTTGAATTATTCAGTTATATGTAGCCCGAATCAATAATGTTTTCTACTGAAATCGATATATCGATCGAAATATTTCCAGTCAATTGGTCTAAATTTTTTGAAATTGTTTTTGAGAAATGACTGAAATATTATTGCTCAAAACCTGACCACTTTTCGTGACAGTCCGTGACTGGGAATTGTATCCCAATAAAGAAAAAAAACGTAGCCATGCGGCAAAATAATCATTACTTTGTTAAGCTTTATTGGATCTAACTAACTTAATGTTCTCCGAAGGCTCTTCTTTATGTTCGTCGAAGAACTTCCCTGTCATTCTCTGAAGAACTTTCCGGAAGTTCCTTTAATGTCTCTGAAGATTTTTTTTTTTGGAATTCAATGACAAGCTCCCTGGAAATTCTTTGAGGAACTTTGCTGGAATACAAGATGAACTTTCCAGGAGTACTATGAAAAGATTTCCCTGAGTTTTAAATTTATGATTTTTAACGTAGGACTACGTTTCTCTTTTCTATACCGGAGGGCTTTCCAAAATTTTGAAAAATGAGAGCGTTACGCAAAAGTGATAGGTTCTTGAACGCTAATAACTCTCGTTCGACTGAACAGAATGACTTCATTCATACGACATTTGATCAGAAAAACTTCCACAATTTTTGCATTGAAATTTTAAAGAACTTTCGTTAGTATGAGTAGTTAAATTTTTGACGTAGGACTACGTCTTTCATTTCTATACTGGGGCGCCGTTCTAAAATTTCTGAAATCGACCGCGTTACGGGTCGTTTTGGATATTTTGAGCGATAATAACTAAGTCATTGCATAAACGATTTTCATATCGTTTGCACCAATCGATTGGAAATAATTCTACGTATCAGTTTTAGTAATCAAGTTAATTGATTTTTAACATTAACTTATTAAAAATAACGTAAATGTAAGGTGATGTCTTATAATTTCGATTCGCAGAGTAAATTAACCAAATTTCCTAGCACAGTTTTCAAATCTAAGCAAGAGACGTCTCCCATCGTCTTCTTCTTCTTATTCTTTATTCTCGAGAGGTAGATTCTGTTTCACGCTAGTGTTTGGAGAAACATCAGATGCCCCTCCCCTTTTAATGAATTTGATTCACATTGCTTTAGTTGATACCCCCTTTTGTTCATGCAATGGTACCCGATGCCATGATAAAAGACACATTTCCGAACAAATGCCTCACACATTCTCTGCTCGACGTTCGAGCAATAAAGTTCGGTTTCTCCGCTGCGCTTCGATCTATGTTTGGACCTCACCAGTGGTAATCCAACTTAGATATCGTTGTGTGGTTTTTTCCGTTTCTCGCGCTGTTCGGTTCGGTAGTGTAGTGACACGTTTTCCTTTTCGTCCGTTATTCGTGCCGCGATTTCGGACCCATCTTGTGTCTCTTCGACGCTTGGCCACCTGTTCGAGGTGGCAAGCTTCAACTCTGAGCTGCAGAAGTTGGCAGCAAACCCACTGACACCAACCACTGTTGCGATGGCACGCAACAAAAAACTGGTGCCTCCACCTCAAGCCACCGTACTACACCAACTACTGCCTGCACCCAACAGGCAAGCGGCTCAAAGCGACCCCGAACTGACGATGCCAACCCTGCGTCATTGGATCACAATGCCAGACTACTGGCCAACAACAGCTTTGCCACGCTTCCGGTTCAATCTGTCATCGAGCAGACGGTGCCAAAACAAGTGAAAATTCCACCTCTCTTCACCACCACGAAGGAAATCGCCACGCTCAGGAACGAACTTACGGCGGCGCAAATCCATCCGTTGTTCAAGCTGTGCAGCATGGGCATCAAGATCGTCTGCTCCACCGAAGCAGATTTTATATCCTGGAATCGAAGCAGCTCGAGTATTACACTCATGACACCCCCGGAAGCAAGCCAATGAAGGTGGTTATTCGTGGACTACCGGAATACCCACCGGAGGATATCATGGACGGAACTCAAACGGCTTAAGCTCAAGCCGATTAAGGTGTTCCCCATGAGGCGGGCCGAGGAACGAAACCATCGGGATCTACTGTATCTGGCCCACCTGGAGAAGGGCTCGATCAGCATGAATGAGCTCTCCAAAGTGCGAGCGCTTCTCAACATAATTGTTGAATGGGAACCGTACCACCCCAAGAAGCGTGACGTAACGCAATGTGCGAACTGCCTTTCCTTCGGCCATGGGACGAGGAACTGCCGCATGAAACCGCGCTGTGGAAAATGTGCAGGAGCACATGAAACGGCGAAATGCGACCAAATGGAGGAAACTGCCGAGCCCAAATGTGCCAACTGCGGGTCAAACCACGATGGCCAAAACCGTGCCTGTCCCAAGCGTGCGGAGTACTTGGAAATCCGGAGAAAAGCGTCCACCAGAAATCGCAACGGGCGAAACCGTCATCAACCTCCTCCGAATACGATCGAGAACTTCCCGCCGCTCAGGTACCAAGTGCCGAATCTGCCACCAGTTCCATTGAACTATCGCCAACCAGCATCCGTTCAGCAACGATTCGTGACAGCCGCCGCCGCCCCCATGCCGGCTCCTCCTCCAGGCTGGGGCAATCCAAATCCAAGTTGCAGTACCTCCACGCAACTCACCGGCCGATGGACAGCTCTACGACTCGGAGCAAATGGTCGAGTTCGTCCAAGAGCTTTACCGCCAACTACGTTCCTGCCGCTCGAAGGAGGAACAGCTCAAAGCCGCCACATCCGTGACGATGAAGTTTCTTTACAAACATGGACCGTGAACGCACCATCAGCATCTTAAACTGGAATGCTTGTTCCATCCGGAACAAAACCATCGAGCTCGGTGACTTCCTTAACAGGAAGGCCATCGACATCGCCATCGTCACCGAGACACATCTCAAGCCGGACCTAAATATTTTTATCCCTGACTATCGGATTGTGCGACTTGATCGTAGCGGCTCAAGTGGAGGAGGAGTTGCGATCGCCCTGCGCTACAACATCAACTGTCATCTACTTCCGAGCTTCCAGCCGCAGTCCATCGAAGCTATCGGAGTCGAGGTCGAAACTGCTGTCGGCCCAATCACCATCATCGCGGCCTATTGTCCCAAGCAAGCCAGCCTCGCCAATGGAACAACAACAATGCTACGAAACGACATCCGCAAGCTAACTCGGAGGCAGGGACAGTTCATCATCACCGGCGACCTAAATGCGAAACACGAAACTTGGGGGAACACTCGACGCAACCGGAACGGAATAGTACTGCAGGAAGACCTGGAAGAGGGACATTACACCGTCCTGGGCCCGGATACTCCCACCCGATTGAGCAGATCCGGGGTCCATTCAACAATCGACATCTTCCTCACCAACATGGGGAACAACATCGGCCAGCCGATCGCATACCAGGAGCTCAGCTCGGACCACTATCCGGTGGTGGCCGAAGTTGGCTCCTCGGTCAACCGGCATCGTATCACCAGACGGATCTACCATCGCGCCAGTTGGGAGAGGTTCCGACAACAAGTTGACGACAACATCGATTTCGACATGCGCCTTGATTCGGTTGATGACATCGAACGGCAGCTGCAGAGCATCGAGCAAGCGATCTCCCAGGCCCGGGAGCAACATGTACCGGTGATAGATCAGGTGAGCAACTCTGTACCCATTGATAGACCCACTAAAGAACTTATTCAATTGCGCAACGCCATTCGAAGGCAATACCAGCGAACTGGTTTGCCTACTTTAAAAAGTCATTGCAATCGAATGACCAAAATGATTAAGGCCAGAATGGTGGACCTCAGAAATAACAATTTTTCCGACAAGATCCGCTCTCTCCCAGATTGTGCAAAGCCGTTCTGGAAGTTGACAAAAATCTTAAAAACTAAGCCAAGACCGATTCCACCGTTGATCCCACTTGACAGCAATCGCTCCACGGATCGCTTAATTACTCCTGCAGAGAAGGCTGTTGAGATAGGTCAACACTTCGTCAGCTCCCACAATCTTGGACTAAACATCGTCAGTCCACACGAAGCTGCCGTTAGCGACCTTATAAACAACATCCATCTAAGTCCCAATGACTTCTCGGAAGAGTTGAAATCTCAGCTGACGAATTGTTGACCTATATCAAAGCGTCTAAGAACATGAAGGCCCCAGGTTTCGATAACATCTTGAACTTGGAGCTCAAGCAATTGAGCCCCAGTTCTATAACCATCTGGCGATGGTTTTCAACCAATGCCTGCGACTTAGCTACTTCCCCTCGTGTTGGAAGTCAGCCAAAGTCATACCCATCCGGAAACCTGGGAAAGATCCTTCGTGTTCCAAAAGCTATAGACCAATCAGCCTTCTTTCAGGAGTATCCAAGCTGTTTGAGAAAGCGATCCACCGTCGGTTTCTTTCATCTGCCGACGAGCTTAACATCTTGCTCGACGAACAATTTGGCTTCCGACGTGGTCGGTCGACAATTCACCAACTTAACCGAGTCATTAACATCCTCAGACGGAACAAGTCTGTTTCGAAAACATCTGCCATGGCCCTTCTCGACATCGAGAAGGCCTTTGATAACGTGTGGCACGATGGCTTGGTGTACAAGCTGCATCGATACAATCTTCCCATCTTTCTGGTGAAGATAATTAAAAATTATCTGTCGGACAGGACATTCCGTGTTTCGCTGCAGGGTGCAGTTTCTGATGCACAGGAGATTTCCGCCGGTGTTCCGCAGGGAAGTATATTAGGTCCACTTCTGTTCAACCTATTCACTTCGGACATACCCCCGCTCCCTGAAAATGGATCTCTGTCGTTGTTCGCCGATGATACCGCAGTCGTCCACAATGGTAGGGTAATAAGAGCGCTTACAGCGAAACTGCAGCGAAGCCTGAATGTTCTGTCTGAATACTTCACCGAATGGAAGATCTGTGTCAATGCGGCGAAGACCCAGGTCATCCTATTTCCACACTCCAACTCTCCCAGACTTGTTCCGCTTGAGGATTGTAAAATATGCCTGAACAACACAATGGTGGAATGGGTCAAATCAGCTGTCTATCTTGGCGTTACCATAGACAGCAAGCTTATTTTCAGGGACAGGTTGACAAAAGCTGTCACAATGTGTAACGTTCTGTTGAAGCTACTGTACCCATTGATCAACAGAAGGTCTACATTATCCCTGAAAAACAAGCTTGCTGTCTACAAGCAAATCATACTTCCAGTCATCGAGTACGGCATGCCAATCTGGGAGAGTTGCGCAAAAACACATCACCTGAAACTTCAGCGTATTCAAAATAAGTTCCTCAGGCTGATCCTAAACACCCCTCCAAGGACAAGAACTTCTGAGCTCCACCGTCTGGCCGAGATAAAAATGCTCGACGATCGCTTTAGTGAGTCTATCAATCGGTACAGGGCACGCTGCCTGACATCGGATCACCAGATCATTCGGAATCTGGTTCCCCACCCCTAGGTTTTTCCAGTTGTAGTTTTAGTTGTAGATTAGGTAGGTTATCAAATTTTAAAGCTAACAATGCCCCAAGGGCTGTACGGAAAATTCATGTAAAACACATAACAATTTAAACACACCAAACACATAAAATTAAACAAAGCTGAAGAGCCCTATGGGCTAAACACTTAAAATGTAAAAATTAGTATGTAAGACAAACAAATGGAAATATAAAACATGTTAAGTAAAAAAAAAAAAAAAAACTAATGCCTCATTCTTTCGGCAGCATTGGAGCTGCGCGGATCTCCCGGTGGGAGAAGTTGGTGGTGGCAATATCCCGCTAGGCAGCACCCGGCTAGGCAGTACCCAGCTGTGGCAGCAGCAGCTCTGGTTACCCAGCAGTGCCCAGCAGCAGCTGGCGGTACCAGAGCACCTAGCAGTGCCCAGCTGGTCGTGGCAGCACCCAGATTTGGCAGCAGCAGCTCTCGGTACCCAACAGTTAGTGTATGTTGGATTGTCACGTGTTCAGTCAATCCAGGGACTGTATTTAACAAACCCAACCAATGCCTTTAAGCTCGATCATGCTAAAGGTAGCAACTCACCTAAGATGGTAGACCTCAGAAACGAGCTGCAGCGTCTAGAAAACCATCGATTACAAACACTTGGGGATAAACCATCCCAAGTTTTGGAAAGCAAGGGTTCTGCCACCTCGTTGATGAGCATCAATGTTCAAAGTTTGAACGCTCACGTGATGGATATCGCCTCAGATCGGATTTTGACAAGCGCGGAATTCCTCGCACTGAGTGAAACTTGGCTAGACAATGACTCCTTAGTCGATATTGAAGGCTACCACTACATCGTTCAGTTCAAACGCTGCAACTTGAGAGCAGGTGGTGTAGCAATATATCAGCAGGACAAGGCTACCACTATGGCTGCTACCCAAAAGATCCAACAGCTCAGTGAACATCATGGCGAGATGTTCAGCGTTGTCGATAACGTTAGGGACATTTGTGCAGCTAATATATCAGTAATGGACACTGAAGTTCTGCTGGTTGTGGTGTACATTTCACCAGGAACAACTACCAAGAATTTAAAATTGTTCTTGATTCGCAAGTTGTTCAGGTATGCTGCGCAAGATACGCCAGTTGTATTGACCGGAGACTTTAACATTGACGTTTCCAAACATGAAAACATAGATTATCTTGATTTTATGCAAAAACATTTAAAATTTACTTTAGCAAACCTTCGGAATGAAGCAACCACACTTGGTGGTTCTTGTATAGATTTAACGTTTGTTAAAAATATCGGCGTAGAGTGCAGACGTTATTGTTCATATTTTTCGTATCATAGACCTATGTTGTCTGTAATCGCATTCGTAGCACCCGAACCATTATATCAATATATTAAATGCAGATATTGTGGAACATGAACTGGAATGACAACATCGACCCATTCGACAACCAACCATCACCTAGCACTGGACCATTGTCTGTACTACTCGGACCATAAACAACAAACGACAAAATACCAAACGGCCCTTTTCAGGGCCACTTGAGAAGTTCTAAAGAGTTGAATTCAAGATTTTCATACACAGTATTAACGCTCCTAAAACACCTAAAGACTAATATTATATGCTTTTCTTCCATGGAACAGAACCAACAACAACGACCACTGTCTTCCATTCGACTGTCTACCAAATCATCATCTGGTACTCGACAATTACCGGTACTCGACAATCTACTCGGATCACTCCAGGAACAGCGAATAACTGAATACCAAACGGCCCTTTTTAGGGCCACTTCAAAAGTTATAAAGAGTTGATTATATTAATTTTCGTGGAAAACTAAAACTAATAACAGATGGTTTGATGAGTCTTTAGACTGAACAAAATATAGTAGATATTTATTAATTCTATTACAATTCCTCCACATCAACAAGCAGTCCTACGTCGACTTTGCAGATATGTCACTGACATATCTCACCTTTTCGTTTTAAATTAAAAATGACCTATTTTTGCTGCATACAAATTTGCATATCAACAGGTTGAAAAATTTGTTTTCCCTAACACGGTCGTAGGAATCGGGTAGCAAATGTCTGTTTATTCTTCAAAATAACTTTGCTTTGTTGCCAGTGTCTGATTTTTCAATTGTGGCCCGAATTAGTTTACTTCGTTACTAATTAAGTAAAAAAAATAAACTTTATTTTTCTCTTACATACTAATTTTAGGACTAATTGCTAACTGAGCTAACTGTGGACTGAACCAACTGAGCTGTCTACTTACTGAGCTATGCTATGGACTGATTGTATCGAAACCTTTTTATATCTTTGATTGGAATGCAATGCCGGTGTTATAGTTGATTTTGTAACTGGAGCTTATGTTGATGTTTTGACTATGATGTTCCTAGCTAATTGTTTTTATGACGGATTGAATGGCTGGTGCATGTTTTGATGATTCACTTCAATTATGCTTATCATGATTGGTGTGGAATCCAGACAAGCAATGGTATTAATTCCTCCCCTCTTAATTAACTTTGTCCACAAAGTTGATTTAGGGTCTTGGTAACTGTTCTGTTTGGTGATGGCGCGTTGACAAATTGTTCGATCTCTTTTTTTCTTTCTTCTGATAGTTCGTCTGATGATTCGTTTTTATTTGTTGATTCCTTGGGTGCTGCAGTTCCAATCTCAGATAATTGTATAATTTCTTTGTTATATTTTGGTAATTCCAACTTGATTTTGGTGAAAGAGAATCTTGAAAAATAGAAGAAGAATCCAATTCTCATGGTTATAATTATAATTGTGGAAAGTCCTATTGAACCAAAAGTGTTGAGCTTCCATGATAGCGAATGATTCTGCAAATTAATTTGGTCCAATTTCTCTCGATGTTCCAATGTTAGATTCCGTATGTATTCGGGTGATGGTGCATCAATTATATTGATTTCCTGAACCAATTGTCCAGTGGTTGGTAAATAAGGCCGTCCTTCTATAGTAATATCATAATTGGAATAGAGTTCTCCGTCTATGTATAAACTGCATTGTTCAAATTGTATTAAGAATGTTCCATTAAGTATTTGGTTTGCATTACTGCAATTTGAAGATATATCAATAATGATGTTATTGACAAAAATAGTTCCATCATTTATTCTTTTGATTATTCCATTAGAATAAACTTTTTCAAAGTTGCAACTTGAGTGTTGACCTCTGATGAGTAATTGTATACATTCTGATGTATAACTTAATGAGCTTGTGTCGCATAGATAATAACTATCCTGTTTTTCGCATGGTTTACTTAACTCAAATACATGAGTTGTATTTTTTAACAAAAAATTTTGTTGAAGCATAATTCTCTTACCATTTTTTATTGTTGAATCGATGTAGTTGTATTCATATACGTTCTTTGATAACTGTGGAATCTTCAATATGTATGCGATGTGGGTCGTATTCAAAATAACTTGTGCCGTTGATTGAGTTAACAATTCCTCAAATGATGTTAGATGTACATTGTGTTTCTGTAGTAATGTTGCAATTTGATTAAAACTATGAATTGATAACAACTTACTACTTGGTATTCCGTGTTTTGCCAGTAAAATAGATTCCTCCAATGTGTCTATTTGATTTTGTAGTAAGTCCGAATTTGATAGAATTATCAACTGATTTATTTCAATTGAATGATTCTTCATACGTTCCTGTTGATCTGTTAAAAGTTCGTTTGTTACGTCAGTTATTCCTTGAATTTGATGACTGATTGCTTTGTTGATCATGATTTGCTGATTGTTGCTGGTGACTAAAGAATTTATAGATGAGTTGATAATTTTTAAATCCTCCGCATCTGGTGATCCGGCAATCCATTTCCACGTGGTACCAATTGCAGTCCATCTTTTGGGTCTTCTAATAAATGGTTTTATTTTTAAGAAGGTTTCATACAATTTTTGATTTTTGATTTTAATTAATTCTTGCAAAGCATTGCATTGTGTTTTATGTTGTATATCTCTATTGATTTTGAAAATAACCTCTTTTATATTATCTAAATTAATTGGGTGGATAATCTAACAAATCCTATTTTTATTTTTGCTTCACCTAGAGGTATAACTGCTAAAAGGGCTATTTGTTAAATCGTGTATATGCATTAAGGAATGGACAAAACTAAGATAAGTTAAAAGTCTGAAAAGAAGAAAATAAAGTTCAAATAAATTTTCTCAAATCGCATTTATGAATTTTTCTATTTTGATTATCAATTATAAATGTGTCATGGTTTTCTTTTACAATAATTTTTTTGTAACGGCTTTTCTTTTTTGAGATTTCGTGCATTTTTCAAAAGCTGTTGATCCTGGAGTATATTTTAAATATGGTGTTTCAATTATTTTCTCATCCTTTCTTTTTAAAAATATTTGATATTTTTTCATTATTTCTATCCCTTTGACATGCTCTTTCTTCAAAAGTTAAATTATCCTCATTTTCTCCTAACAGAATATTATGTGGGGTATTTTTTGTAAAAGAATGTATGGTGTTGTTATATTTGTGTGTTGCCATCTGAATTAGATCGTTAGTATTTAAATTTGTATTACCTGATTTAATGCAACGTACAATTTCTCTTATAGTCGAATGGCATCTCTCAATTTGGCCGTTTGTTTCTGATCTATGAATTGGAGTTTTGAATATTTGTATGCCCAAACTTCGTATTCTTTGTTCAATTATGTTTGATACAAAAGTGCTATCCTTATCCATTACTATTTGTGCAGGTACATCCCAATCAAACAATAGTTGAATAAGAACATCTTCTACATCTTGGATTGATTTTGACTTAATTGGTCTTATTTTAAGAAATTTAGAAAATTTATCAATTGATGATAGAAACAAATTATTTTGATCGAAAATAAAAATGTCAATATGAACTATTTCACCTGGATAATTTGGAATGGGGGTTTTTACTTGAATAAATGTTTGAGGTTTCCTCTCATACTTTTCCAATTTACAAACTTCACATGTTTTTACATATTGTTGAACAATTTTATGCATTCTAGGAAAGTAAAAATTCTTCAACAACTGCAAGGGATTTTCTTTCGCATTCCGATGTGCAAATAAATGAATTTTTTTAATCTCTTCTAACTGTTGTTCTTCATTATTCAAATCATTGACCTGTTTTTGTGAATAACGTGCTTTGATATTTCTTGGATTGAAATGTTCCTTATAAATTTCTTGAATTATTGCCATTATTGGTTCACTAGTTAATATTCCATTCAATATACTAGGAATCAAAAAACTTTTTAATTTATTTTTCAAAAAGTCGGAAGTAAATCTTGATTCTGTGAAAACATGTCTTTTATATCCTTGGAAAGGAATTTCTAATCGATATTCTGAATTTTGTCCAATTTTAAAAATTAGTTGGTTTCGAAAAACATTGATGGGTGATTCAGTTGATGGTATATAATTATTATCATCATCATCAGCTGAATGTCTAGTAGGGAGTTAATGAATTTATTTGAATTCTAGAAAGTGCGTCTGCTACTACATTTGATTTTCCTGGTTTGTAATACATTTCGTTATCGTGTTCTTCGATATATGCTTTCCATCTTTTTAATTTTGCGTTGTTATTTTTAGGAGATATTGTGAATGTAAGAGGTAAATGGTCTGTGAAAATTTTAACTTTGGTTCCATAAATATAACTTCTTAAGGATCCTAATGCCCAAACTACTGCTAACATCTCTTTTTCATTTGTAGCGTAGTTTTCTTCAGTTTTTGATAAAGTTCTTGATATAAATGTTATAGGACGTTCTCCATCAGAAAAATGTTGTGACAGAACTGCTCCAATAGCTTTATCAGAAGCATCTGTTGTTAAAATGAATGGTTTTCAAAATTAGGAAAAGCTAAAACATCGTTAGAAGATAATATCTTTTTAATAATTCAAAAGTTTGTTTGGCCTCATCATCAAGTTTAATTGAGAAAGATTTAGAATTATGTTTTGAAATTTGTTTTGATTTACAATCACATTTACTATGTCCATGGTGACATTCCTCCCCTCTTAAAAGTTTTGTCAATGGTTTTGCCAATTTTGCATAATCTTTGACAAAACGTCGATAATAACCTGAGAGTCCAAGAAATGCTCTCAATTCCTTTAAATTAGTTGGTTCTGGATATTTTTGTATTGCCTCAACTTTCTTAATATTTGGTTTCAAACCTTTATCAGAAACAATGAAACCTAAAAATTCAACTTCATTTTTTAAAAACTCAGATTTATCAGGCTGAATTTTGAAATTAGCTTTGCGTAGTGTTTTGAAAATAACTTTTAAATTATCAAAATGTTCTTCGAGAGTTTCACTAAATATTATAATGTCATCAATATAAACGTAGCAAATTTTTCCAATGTGTTCTTTCAATATATCGTCCATTACTCTCTGAAATATAGAGGGTGCATTTTTTAATCCAAAGGTAATCTAAGAAATTCATATTTTCCATTATTAATTGAAAAAGCGGTTTTTCAATGTCTTTCTTTGTCATAGGGATTTGATGAAACCCTGATGCAAGGTCTAAAGTTGTGAAGTATTTATTTTTTTCCTAAATTTGATAATACTGCTGATGTGTCAGGAATAGGATACCTATCACTCACAGTTTTTGAATTTATTTTTCTGTAATCAATTACCATTCTATATTTTTTTGACCCGAAGCATCTAGTTTCTTAGGTACTATCCATACTGGTGAGTTATAAGGTGAATGAGAAGGCCTAATAATTCCATCATTCAATAATTTTTCAATTTGTTTTGTCACCTCTTGTTTTAATGCCTGTGGATATGGATAACTTTTGCTATAAACTGGGTTTTCATCTGTAGTTCTTATTGTTGCTTTTATTCTAGTCGTAAAAGGTAATTTCTCATCGGGTGGTTGAAATAAATCTTGAAAGTTTTCTAAGAAAGATTTTAATAATATCATTTGTATATTATTTAAATGTTCATCTCTGGTTTGTATGTTGTTTACTTGTTGAAATTTATATTGAAGGAGAGGGATTTCTGAATTTCCCGGTAAAATTAATTTTTCTTTAGCTATGTTAATAATAGCTTTTAATTCTTTTAAAGTATCGTGTCCAACAACTGCGTCAAAAGTTTTTAATTGTTCCATATGGTAGAATTTAACAATTACATCTGAATATGGCAGAAAAAATTTACCTTGTGAATAGTGATTGATTCTTATATCACCTCCTACAGAAGATACAATAAATGGTTTGTTTACTTTATGATATATTTTTGTAAATTTTGGATGGATAAATTTTTTATTGGAACCTGTATCTACAAGTATTTTTAAAGGCTTGTTTACATTACCATAGTATAAAAAGTATGGTAATGTGGATTCTACTCTAAAAAATTGAATTCCACATTTTCATGTTCATCTATCTCATTTTCCTGATACTCATAATTTCTTAAATATCGTTCGAAGTTTTCAATGTTGTCATCATCATCCTCGTATTGATTCATTAATTCGTTACCTTCCTCTGGATTTGTTTCTGCTAAGTACATCCTTTGTTGTTTCTGTGGATATAGGTTTTGATTAAAGTTTGGTCTATTTACATAATTTATTTGTTTTGTTCTAATGGAAGGATCAATTTCCATTGGTTCGGGTTTATCTTGTCTAAATGGATTTCTAGGTAGATTTGAAGGTCCTGGAATTGCTGGTGGTTGTTTGTATGGTATTGCTGGTGGTTGTTTGTATGGTATTGCTGGTGGTTGTCTATATGGTATTGCTGGTTGTTGTTTATATGGTACTGTTGGCGGTTGATTAAATGGAAAGATTGGTGGTTGCTGTTGTGTGAATTGTCTAAATGGTTGTTGAAAGTATGGTTTATACATGGGAAGTTTTGGTGGTGATCTGGGTGGAATTTTCGGTAAATTATGTGGAATTAAATTTCTTGGTCCTCGTGGCGTTTCTGTAATTTTATGTTTAGTCATTCTTTTCCTAAATTCAATATTTTGAAAGCTAATGCAATATGCGTATGCCTGTGCCAATGATTCTGGTCTATAATTTTTCAAAAATTGTCCTAATAATTCTCCATCTAATCCTCTCATAAATGCATCTAATGCTTTTTCATTATATGTTTCTATTAATGCTTTTATTGCTTCTGGGTGTGTTAGTTTTTCATTGGTTTTAATTTGATTTGCTATTAATGATAATAATCTATTAATTTCATCAAAATATTCTTCTAATGTTCGTCCTTTTTGTTGGCTATTCATCATTTGGTAGTCTAAAGATGTTATGTCTCTTTTTTCTCCGTAATATGTTTGGAGTGTTCGTTTGATTGCGGTCCAATTAATATTAACATTTGATGAAACTAATGCATCATTAGCCACGTCACTGATCCAAGTGCTTACTTCATTTGGATCTCCTGTGAAAATGGGTAAATCTTTGATGTAATCGGGTATTTTTTCAACAGCTTCAATGGAAGCTGGTTGTCCATCAGGTCTGAACAGAACCAGTGGTGGATCTGATAAATCTTCCAAATGAATTGAATTGTCTTGTTCTAGAATATTTAGTCTGTTTAATACATTTTGCTCTAATGTCTGAACTTTATTGAGCACTTTCGGTGTATTTTGATTTTCGAGGGCAGCTATTCTATTTAAAATATCTTGCACCTGTACTTGTTGTGCTGTCTGTCTGTCTGTCTGTCTGTCTGTCTGTCTGTCTGTCTGTCTGTCTGTCTGTCTGTCTGTCTGTCTGTCTGTCTGTCTGTCTGTCTGTCTGTCTGTCTGTCTGTCTGTCTGTCTGTCTGTCTGTCTGTCTGTCTGTCTGTCTGTCTGTCTGTCTGTCTGTCTGTCTGTCTGTCTGTCTGTCTGTCTGTCTGTCTGTCTGTCTGTCTGTCTGTCTGTCTCTGTCTGTCTGTCTGTCTGTCTGTCTGTCTGTCTGTCTGTCTCTGTCTGTCTGTCTGTCTGTCTGTCTGTCTGTCTGTCTGTCTGTCTGTCTGTCTGTCTGTCTGTCTGTCTGTCTGTCTGTCTGTCTGTCTGTCTGTCTGTCTGTCTGTCTGTCTGTCTGTCTGTCTGTCTGTCTGTCTGTCTGTCTGTCTGTCTGTCTGTCTGTCTGTCTGTCTGTCTGTCTGTCTGTCTGTCTGTCTGTCTGTCTGTCTGTCTGTCTGTCTGTCTGTCTGTCTGTCTGTCTGTCTGTCTGTCTGTCTGTCTGTCTGTCTGTCTGTCTGTCTGTCTGTCTGTCTGTCTGTCTGTCTGTCTGTCTGTCTGTCTGTCTGTCTGTCTGTCTGTCTGTCTGTCTGTCTGTCTGTCTGTCTGTCTGTCTGTCTGTCTGTCTGTCTGATGGAGTCATAGTTTACGACGATTTGAAGCTTCAGTCATATATACTGGGCAAGAATCACTACTTGAATGACACCATGAGAGCAAACCGGTTGAGTAAAGCTAAGGTTCTCGTGAACCGCTTTTCTTACGGCCGCTATTGGTCACAATCTCCAAAATGATCGGCAGTTGCTTCCTGCTGCTTCTAAAAATCGTGGAAGTATTTCCAGGAGTCATCATCCCGCTTCTGTCATGGTTTGGGTTGGAATAACTCATTCCGGCAAAACCCCTTTTGATCTTCATCGACAAGGGGATGAAAGTGAATCAAGCGGTATATCAGAAACTACTGACTGACACAGTAGCTTCTTGGGCATTGCAGCATTTCGGCAAAAATGAATGGATTTTTCAACAAGACTGGGCGCCGGCTTATGGAGCAAAAAAGGCTATCAGTTTTTGCGAACGCATTTTCCTAAGCTTTTTAACGAAAGATGAATGCCCTTCTAACTCACCGGATTTTAATCCGATGGACTATTCGATATGGTCCATATTGTAGTCAACAGCCTGCAGTACACCACATAAATCTCTAGAACATCGAAAAACGTCTCTTTTAAAGGTTTAGGGACAAATATCTTCCGATAAACTCGCAGCCAGCGTGGATTACTTCCCTAAACATTTTAAGGCATCAGCATGAGGTGGCCATTTGTATACACCTAGATAAAAAAAATGAACTCTTTTATTTCTGGTTAAAATCGATAACCATGTATTAAAACATTGTAGATTAGGTCATTTCATGAAACTTTGTAGAAAATAAAAACTTTCTATCTCTTAACTGGACGAAGTTGTGGGGTGAAAATGGAATGAAAAATGTAATACCCCCTTAAAACTCGTTTTTTTATCATAACTTTTTAATTCAAATTTTCCCTCTTTTTAATGTTGGACAGAGTTTAAGGTACTTAAAAAATACACTTTTTTTGTGGAATGCATTTTATTATTATCTCTTCATTTAAAGGATTTACGTCGATTTTAATGATTTTTTAGCCATCTTCGAGGATGCGTAGATTACAGCTTAGCAAGTATTAGCAGCTAAACCTAACGTTTATGTATTCAACAAGAAATAATATTTATTCAAAAAGATTGAATAATCACTCTATATGCAACATAATCTAATAAGAAGCTGAGTTCCTTTTTTGAAAAATTGTTGGGAGCCCTCTTGGACCCTCTTATAATATGTACATCATTTTTAAGGATATCAGTTGTTGAATAAATTAACCTTAAGTTCAGTTGCTAATACCTGCTAACCTGAAATCTACGCATCCTCGAAGATAGCTCAAAAAATTCATTAAAATCGACGTAAATCCTTTATATGAAGAGATAATGAAAAAATGCCTTCTACAAAAAAGTGTATTTCTAAGTAACCTTTAACTATGTACAACATGTAAAAAATGTGAGAATTCATATAAAAAAGTTATGATAAAAAAAACGAGTTTTAAGGGGTATTACATTTTTCATAACATTTTCACCCCAAAACTTCGTCCATTTAAGAGATAGAAAGTTTTTATATTCCACAAAGTTTCATAAAATAACCTTATCTACAATGTTTCAATACATGGTTATCGATTTGAACCAGAATAAAAAATATATATATTTTATCTAGGTGTATACACCCCTTAAATCAAATTTGTTAACACAAAAATAAAGTACTCAAAAAATGTAAAAACATTGTACAAGACATCAATGGGCCACACCTAATAGTTTCGCCGCAAATGCCCATGTCCCACTTTTTTTTATTTCGTCCCACTGTGGACGCCAGGGAGACGATTCCACCACCTGGACCCTACCTAACGACTCATGACTATGAGCCGGGACAAACGGCTTTACTTCCCTTCCGAAGGAAGACGTGACCAGATTCTTTCGCCTCAGAAAACCACCGACGTCGACTAGGATTGAACCCAGACCCACTGCGGTGCCAAGTAGCAGTCACGCTTACCACTACACCACTGACGCTGGCGGAAACATATTTCTATAACAAATAATTCTTATTGATATATTACTCTAACAATAAAAGATAGTTTTAACATCTTTTTGTTGCACGGGTAATATTCGGACACCCTGTAGAAGTCGATCCTACCCCCTCAATCTCCTGTACAAAATTTCTGATTTTTTGGAAAACAACCTGAAGGAAACGCAGGTAGGCCATTTGCTTTCGCCAATAATTAATATTGCCATCCTGTTCTTTTCATTGTGCCGGTGATCATTTCTTGGTCTTTGTACAGAATAACGAAACATCAAAAACAAAAATCAGGGTTACCAACAGAGGAGAAACAGAGTGACAAAAGAAACTATTGCGCATTCTTGCTTTTCCCCTATGTCTATCACATGAGCGACTGCAGCACCATGGCCAACGGTCCCAGTGAAGTGGTCACACATGTTTTTGGTGGTCCGAAACTTTCGCCATATAAAATGTGTGTACCCCGCCTGCAGACCCATTTGCTCTACACACAGTACATAGAACCACTTTGAACTGTCAATTTCCTGAAAAACTATCCCTATTCCCCGTTGACGACTGTTCAAAGCGGGTTTGAAATTTTTCCAACTTTTCCCATACTGACAGAATGTGGCAGCCAAAGCGGAGAACTGATCCCGCCCGGTAGTGACCAAATCCGGTTTGTCAAACACTGGTGGTGCTGGATGCATCAAAGTTTGACACCGATTTCGTTTCACACCCCTGGAGGCAGAGGGAGGCAATGTGTCAATTGGCATGCAAGTGATCCCGACACATTCGGTTTAATTGATAGTTTGAAGTGGTCGATAGTGAGGTGGGGGATAAGTTAGACGGTCCCCAACATAGACTAACTGTCTCCAACGGACTGGGGGTGTGTGGAGAAGTGATGGGGGAGCTAGTTTGGGAATATGCGCACTCGAGAAAGTTTATCAAACATATTTTATTGCAAAAGTTGAGCACAAACTAACACGGCAACGATGTGGGGCTCAGCATATTGGGTTCTACTCGAAGCTTCACAATGTTCGACATCAAGAGGATGAGCGTTCGTTCCGTGTAGTGAATGTGTGACGATTTGTATTATTCATTGCCATTAGCAGGGTGATGAATTATTTGGATAATTTATCTTGTTTTAATTTGTCCCTGTTGGAACACGTCGCTCATTAACTGTGACTAGATTGAGAGTAGAAAACAACATTATATGAACGACAGCTGGTGACCGTTCGTTGCCTCTTGTTTTTGAAAATCATACTAGATTCTCGAAACATCTCCCATACAAACCTCACTGATGATGGGGGTGATGGTAAACTTTTCGGCAGTCATAACATCATCGATAGATACTTATTCCCTCCCCGGCTTTTATACGGTTCCTTCAGCGGCAGCAGTGCAGTTGTGTTAGCCAAGTGCATAGAAGGAAAGTTTTCTTTACAACCGGCACTAAAACTATTGTTGATCTAGCCCCGGACTGCAATTTGCATACACATACAGCTCCCATCGTAGAGTTTCGAATGATTCGCGCAGAGCGAGCTCGAATAAAACGGGGAGTAGAACTTTTCCACTTAGTGCATGTTTGCATCGTCGTTCAAACGGTAGGAATTCAGAGTTCGGTGCGTCGGCGGAGCAGAGTAGCAGATAAAGTGAATCCATTGCGCCAAGATGTGGCGTGGGAGAAGGTTCGGCAGCTTGGAGCCTTACTCTCGATCGGATTGAAGAGGAGAATATTGATGGGTGTTGGAACAGAAATAAAATTCTTCTTCTCTCATGGTGGGCTTTGTTTCTGGAGTAAATTGTTGAAGGGTCATGATTGTGGGAACTGTTGCTTAAAAGTAATTCCGAGTATTTTGTAATATAAAAAGAGTTGTTTTGCTGTTCCAACTTATCAAAAAACATACTTCGAGGAAGTCAAGTACATTTCAATAATTTGAAAGTTAATTTAAAATTTACCTATTGTAGTCACGTTAGGCAGGGTTCATAATTTTATGTATATTTCTTCAACGTCAAACAGTGCTTTTCATAATCATAACGTTTGCAATAAAAAATTGTCTTTTTTCGGATGGTGATAAAAAAAAGCTAAGACAGATAGATGTTTTTGATAAATATCCCATGGAGGGTAATTATTCAAGCTTACTTGCAAAAAATCTATGCCCTTGCTAGTGGCCTTCGGACAGTTAACCGGAACATTCGCCATGGCGGACGAAAACATGCGTCCAGGCATGTTTTTGAGTTCTTTCTTCATTGCATTTATCAATTCCTCCTCAGTTTTCGCCACAAAATTGTAGGAGTAGATTTTACGCCTCAGTTTGGCCCAGAAATTCTCAATGGGACGCAGCTGAGGAACGTTGGGTGGTTTCGCTGATTTGGGTATAACATCGATATTCAGCCGCTACATCTCCTCCAACGATCGCTTCGAGTAGAAGACCGACGCCAGATCCGGTCAGAATACCGCGTCTTCACCCTTCAAGGTATTTTTTGATGAACGACGCAACTTCCGGCAAGCATTTCGTACTATAAATTTCTCCGTTCACGGCCAGTCCGGAGCGAAAAAAAGCGTCTCCTTCTCCTTCTCGCTGATTGTCAGCCACTGCAGCACCTTCTTTTGCCATCACGGTATGTGTTCGACTTATAGAGCTGTCAACTTTTGTCTGCTGACTCATGGGTTCCTATGATTGATGCTGCATGGGTAGTTTCGTGAATTTTTGCCCATTTTTTAATGCAAACGTTATGGCCACTAACGGATTTTGTTTTGAAAAGGAAATAATTTCTCATCACCACGAGGTTCTATGAGTAGACAGCACTTTTTTGCTAGAACAAAGTTGTTAAGGGAGAGTATTGATAGTTCCGTTCGCGCACGGCAGGCTGTGAAAATTGTATAGAAATAGTTTGAAATTGAGCGGAGGGCATTTGTGAGGTAATAATAATATAATAATACTTTCTCTTAACAACTTTGTTCTATCAGAAAAGTGCTGTCTACTCCTAGAGCCTCGGGTTATGAGAAATTATTTCCTTCTTAAAACAACTTCATCACAGATCGTTACCCCGCGTATGGGAGAATACAAAGAAAGACTATATCACTGCACTAAGAGATTGTTCACAAACCACGTAGACTCACTTTTAAAAATGTCAGACCCCTCCTCCCCGTTCGTAGACTTCTCTCCATATTTTTTGTATGGAGTGTAGACTTTGATCAACTCCCAAGAAAAGTCTACGTGGTTTATAAATAGCACCGAATGAATATCATGGTGTAAGAAAGGTGCATAAATTTGGGATATATGTTTGATGCCGTATGCAAATAAAATCCAAAAAAAATTGAGTACAATAATTTATTTATTTAGTATCGAGACTGATTCGAGTATGATAAGGATCGGTTTACCAGGTAATTTTCTGCAACCTTTTTTTCCGTGTTGAATTAAGCTTTCGCTTTTCATCAGTAGATGGCTCTAGCAGTAAGAATGGAGCGATTTTAACATATCCAAAACTTAATGAACCATGTTTAGAAATATAGTTTACAAACCGCTATGAAACATTAGTGATTTTGTTTTTGCATGTTATACTTCTGATTGTGTAAAAATAGCTGACTTTGTGCCAAACAATCGTCATATGCGAGAAGTGCCGACTTTCTTCTTCCACTTGAAGAAAACTGCAGCTCATGCGCATCAAATGCTCCAAAAAGGAGATGCTGCTTTAAGTGGAAAAAATGCTTGTTGTCAAGCATCATCTTGAAGTCATTGGTCGCGTTTGCACAACGAGGCTTATTGTCGCAAAAAAGTATCCGTATGTCCCAACTGTTTGTACTTGGGACGTACGGATACCTTTGGTACAAAAATACGCACTGGACACAAAAAAAAAACATTATCAATTTCAATACATTTTGGGAGAATTGTAGCGAGTCCGATGGTGAATACGTCTTTCTTCCATCTATCATTGATGCTGCATGCAATTGTTCACATTCCAGTATTTCAATGGTAGACCAAGCAGAATTTGGAAGTAGCCCCATACTTCCATAACGCCTTCAGACGTTAGGCTTGCTTCAGAAATCACACAATCTATCTTCACATCTCGAGATGGGATGTAGATGTAGTACTCGGCATTATAACCTACGTCGCTAGCAATTTTACCTGATGATATCAAATTCAATGATATTGAGAGTTATGATAAAGTAATGACAAAAATTGAACTGTAAAATCAGACACTAGCTAAGTGGCACACAGCGCTGCATGAATCAGATTAGCTTAGATTTGGTCAAATGTCCATTTGCAAACCAAAAAGAAAAACTACATTCAGTAATAACGGTAAAATGCCAACCACAGATTCCGTTGCAGCACCTTGTATTCAAGGCACTCCTTTCTTCTTAGCGTTTCAAGCTTATTGCTTGCTATCAACTTATTGTTCTAAATGCATTTCCACAGTTATTGCGAGCCTTCGATGGAGGGTACCATTTTTGAATATGTGTGATTGTGTGGAAAGTACAATCATACCCTATGCCCAGGGAGTCGAGAAATTTTCCTTAACGAAAAATTCCTAGACCAGACCGGAAAACGAACTTAGCCACCTCCAGCACCGCGCCCTTGCCAACTGATCTAAGGGAGGGCCCCATTTAAGGCACTAGATACTTCTAAATAATGAGAGACGAATCAAAATGATTCAAAATGATAATTTGATATTTAAGACATAATAATCAAAAGTTTAGGCTAAACATTATAAAATTATCTTAATGTATGTACATAGATGAATCACATCTATGATTCAACGGGTTCATGCTATTGAAAGCAATATGCATAAGGAACGCTCACCACATTTCTTTTAGAATGATCCTTGTTTGTACTTCTTCACAAGCTTCAAACGTTTCTCGAATGCGTCGTTTGCCGAACGAACGTGGACATGGACTGCATAGACATTTCATTTCAGATTTTAGGAATTATCGTTTTGAACTGGTCCAAGGTTTCTTTTTTTCCAATCAGACCAAGGCCGGTGTGGCAACTGAAGTTGTTTCCATTGAAATCAGTCCATGGCTGTACCTCGCCAGCCTCGCTGCCTGTGGAGAGCCTGTGGAGCAGGTAGCCTTCTACTTGATCGATCCACCTTGCTGGTTGCACGCCTCTTCTTCATGTACTCGTCGGTATCGTTTTCGAGAACCATTTTAACAGGGCTGTCGTCCGACATTCTTACGACATGCCCAGCCCATCGTAGTCGACTGATTTTAGCGATGTGTACGATAAAAGGTTCTGCCAGCAACTGATGCAATTCCTGGTTCATTCGCCTCCTCCACGTTCAGTTTTCCATCTACACTCCACCGTAGATCGTACGAAGCACCTTCCGTACATCAAGGGCACGTTCGTCCTCCACTAGCAATGTCCATGTTTCGTGGCCGTACTGAACTACCGGTCTAATTAATGTCTTGTAGATGGTCAACTTTGTAGTTCGGCTAACTTTTTTCGATCATAGCGTCCTTCGCAGTACAAAGTAGGCACGATTGCCAGCCACAATGCGCCTTTGTATATCTCTACTGGTGTCGTTATCGGCGGTCACCAATGAGCCAGATACACGAATTCGTCTAATACCTCGATTGCATCACCGTCGATCTGAATTCGTGGTCCAAGGTGCTGATCTTGTATTCGTTCTAAGCAGTACGTGCATCAGCCGGGGTGTTTGATGAACCTTCGTGTAATTTTTAATAATAACTGCCGATATCCGAAAGTAAACTCATCTGCTTATTTCAAATCTCATGGAAACTATCTCTCAAAACGAGCAGTAGATTCCGACCCATGGAATTAATATCCCAGTTGCAGGTACACGTAACATGAAAAAATAATGTATTTTATTTATTATCGTAGACATTTGACTTAAAGGTCACATATTCTCATGAAACTATGTCCACGCATAGAATTTATTGATAAGCACACGACAAAAAAAAAGGCGTTAAAAATTAAGCTTGCCGGTTTCCCGAAAAACTTCGATTGTAGTTTCATTATTTTTCTTGATATCTCTTATGTATTAAATTTATTACTCAAAAACGGCGTATCGTTGCAGTTTTTTGTTTCCTTAATTATAAGAAAATACAGCCTTCAAAAGATATCAAACAAAAGGGGAAATGAATAGTTGGAGCGAATTGTACAGCAGAATGCACTGTTTTTATAAACAGAACAATAATTTGAAATTGGTCGTTGGGAGCATCTAGTTTAAGGAGGTTAAGTGATGCTTCATTTCTCCTCAAACGATTGGGACTTAAGTGTCAACTATAGTCCTAGCCCAATACGATTATAGTGCTATTACTCTGAAAAGAGGAGGATGTCTAAGAATATTTATATAGCTTAACTTTGTACGTCTAAAGTGCCATCCAAGTGCCACCCAATTACTATCCAACCTAAATTGTAATGTTGTTTTCTATTTTCGGGCTACCATGCAAAATGCCTTAGTCAAAAAGAAAACGGGCTTAGACAGCGGTGATAAATGTACTATATTTTGATATTTACATTTTAATATTTGACGTTTTTCATTACGACCTAATTCAACACACTCAAAAGTGAACCGTCGTGGGAGAAATCTCATATAACATTTCTATATCGTTTTCTCCAGGCGACGAAACATTTTTGTTGCCTCCAGTCAATGGTTTAAAAAAATTTGCGTCATAGATATATGTCACTCAGAACTTCGTTGATTGTTGGCTTACTACTGTATACATATGACGTTTATTATATGGAATCAAATCATAAGAATGGATAGTAACAACTTAAAATCTAAAATAACCAAATAGGTGCGTTTTTAATCAAGCTATCAAAAACAGTCATAAAACATTTCTTAACTGTTTGAAACGGTCGGCAGAAATAAGGAGAAATTTTTATGTTTTCTATCCCCACGTTCGCTCAAACTGTACACACAAACTGTTGATGATGTGTGTTAACGCCAATCTCCTATTGCTATTTTTAATAGAGTATTGAACACCAATGAGCTGCCAATAAAGGGCGATACGGTCAAAATTTGGTCAATATCAACTTGACGTATTTCTGTCAATTTTGCATTTAAAAAACCTGAACACCCCTCATTTTGAAGGTGTGTGTGTGTAGAATGTTTTAATTTTTTGAATTCACTCTTCAGTTGTCAAAATGCCGTCCAAGCAAGAAGAGCAGCGTATCAAAATTTTGCTCGCGCAAAGTTGGCAAAATCGCTAAAAGTTGCCAAATCAACCGTTACAAATGTAATTAAAGTGTTTGGGGAACGTTTGTCGACAGCCAGGAAGTCTGGATCGGGGGGAAATCTAAAACCGGAAACCGCTGAGACGACAAAGAGAGTTGCCGGTAGTTTCAAGCGAAACCCTAACCTATCTCTCCGAGATGCCGCAAATAAGCTGGGTGTATCGTCTACAACCGTGCATCGAGCCAAAAAACGAGCCGGACTATCGACTTACAAGAAGGTAGTGACTCCAAATCGCGATGATAAACAAAATACGACGGCCAAAGCGCGATCCCGGAGGCTGTACACGACGATGTTGACGAAGTTTGACTGCGTGGTAATGGACGACGAAACCTACGTCAAAGCCGACTACAAGCAGCTTCCGGGACAGGAGTTTTATACGGCAAAACGGAAGGGGAAAGGTAGCAGATATTTTCAAGCACACGAAACTGTCAAAGTTCGCAAAGAAATATCTGGTTTGGCAAGCCATCTGTACCTGTGGCTTGAAAAGCAGCATTTTCATAGCTTCCGGGACTGTTAACCAAGAAATTTACGTGAAAGAGTGTTTGAATAAACGTCTGCTGCCTTTCCTGAAGAAACACGGTTGTTCCGTACTGTTTTGGCCGGATTTGGCATCTTGCCATTACGGTAAAAAGGCCATGGAGTGGTACGCCGCCAACAACGTGCAGGTGGTTCCCAAGGACAAGAACCCTCCCAACACGCCAGAGCTCCGCCCAATTGAGAAACACTGGGCTATTGTCAAGCGGAACCTAAAGAAGACCAAAAAAACTGCTAAGGACGAGTTCAAGGCAAACTGGCTTTCTGCGGCGAAGAAGGTGGACAAGGTGGCTGTACAAAATCTGATGGCAGGGGTCAAGCGTAAGGCCCGGCAATTCGGATTTGGAAAAATGGAAGCCTAACTGAATATTTTTCCTGAATTTTATACTAATTGAACTTGAAAAAGAAATTTAATTTGATTTTTTAAATAAACGATTTCACCGATTTACACGCGTTTTCCCTTGACCAAATTTTGACCGTATCACCCTTTACAAATCCCTTTGCTCCTCTGTCAGATGACGAGTCTGACTTTGATTTGGCTGGAGAGGGAACATCATTCAGCTTTCCGGAAGGTGCTTCACGGAAGCGAAGACGCGTCCGCCCACGGAAAGCTGCTGAACCAAAACCAGCTTGCCCAATTCAAGGAAAGGTGCAAAAAAGGAAAATCCTAGTCCACCTGGTTTCCGCAGTACTAACTACAGCCAGGACTTTTCATCTCTCCCGGGGACATCCAAAACCCCTGAAGCCCCAATTTTAAGAACAGAAGCCCCCTCCTCTAGTGGGCTGTTCTCATTTGATGACATTGCCGAAGGTATTTCTGACCCTCTCAAAAGCATTGTTTTGGCAATGCTTCCAACAGTGAAGACTTTTTTGAAGCAATTGACAATTAAGTGGCCCCTCCTTACAGCTATCATTTCCTTCGATGGATAATTTTCCAAATGAGGTCGGGGATTTGATCACTGTTCCACAGTGGAATTGTCGAAGTTTTATTCCTAAATTGGAATCTTTCAAATATTTAGCTCACACTACCGGTTGTGATGCATTCGCTCTTTGTGAAACATGGCTCTCTTCCGAAATCAATCTTCCGATTCATGATTTCAATATTATTCGTCTTGATCGTGAGGATTCGCGTGGAGGGGGAGTACTTTTGGGGATCAAAAAGTGCTACTCCTCCAGAGAGTGAATTTTCCTCCAATCCCAGGTATTGAAGTTGTCGCATGTCAGGCTGTTATTAAAACTAAAAGTCTTTGCATTGCTTCTGTATATATTCCTCCAAGAGCCTCCATTAACCGAAAACAACTCTCAGATATTTGTTCGGTTCTTCCTGCTCCGCGGTTGGTCATGGGAGATTTTAACTCTCACGGTACAGGCTGGGGAGAACTGTACGATGACAACCGGTCTTCCCTGATATATGACCTCTGTGACAACTTCAATATGACAGTACTTAACAATGGAGAAGTAACACGTTTGGCTGGTACATCCTCAGTTGGCAGTAGATTAGACCTCACACTTTGTTCGAATTCATTATCGTTGGATTGCACATGGAATGTGATTCAAGATCCACACGGTAGTGATCATTTGCCCATAAAAATTTCGGTTGCCGCCGGGTTCAATCCGTCGAAATCTGTCAACGTTACGTGTGATCTTACCCGTCACATCGATTGGACAAAGTTCGGGACAGCAGTAGATGAAGTCGTAACGACGGTAGAAAGGCTTTCGCCGCTGGAAGAGTATAACTTCCTCTCCAACCTGATCTTAGACAGCGCGCTTCAAGCTCAAACTCGACCAGTTCCAGGGACGTCATTTCGCAGGAAACCTCCTTCTCCATGGTGGGATCAGCAATGCACCGAGGTTTACCGTAAAAAATCCGACGCGTTTAAAGTTTTCCGTAGACGTGGAACACCTGAGCACTTCGAAGTATACACGGTTCTCGAACGCTTACTTAAGAGCCTCATCAAGGCCAAGAAACGCGATTACTGGCGAACGTTCGTGAACGGGCTATCGTGCGAAACGTCGATGAGTACTCTTTGGAACACGGCGCGAAGGTTGCGTAACCGAACTACGAACAACGAGAGCGAGGAGTACTCGGACCAATGGATCCTCAAGTTCGAGCGAAAAGTTTGTCCAGATTCTGTGCCGGCACGGATGATTCCTCGTGAAAACACGAATTCGATAGATGAGATTAGCCAACCCTTTTCAATGGTAGAGTTCTCTCTCGCACTCCTTTCGTGTGGCAATACGCCTCCAGGGGCTGATAGGATCAAGTTCAACTTGCTTAAGAACCTCCCAGACGTCGCGAAGAGGCGCATGTTGAACTTGTTTAATCAGTTTCTGGAACTCAACATTGTACCGGATGATTGAAGGCGGGTGAGAGTTATTGCCATTCAAAAACCTGGTAAGCCCGCGTCCGACCACAACTCCTATCGACCCATCGCGATGTTATCTTGTATTCGAAAGTTGTTGGAGAAAATGATCCTCTTCCGTCTGGACAAATGGGTTGAGACGAACAACCTGCTTTCAGATACTCAATATGGTTTCCGTAGGGGTAAGGGAACGAACGACTGTCTCGCGTTGCTTTCCACAGATATTCAGCTCGCTTTTGCTAAAAAAGAGCAAATGGCTTCTGTTTTCTTGGATATAAAGGGGGCTTTTGATTCAGTATCTGTTGAAATTCTTTCAGATAAACTCCATGCTTGTGGCTTTTCACCATTAATGAATAATTTTTTGTACAATTTGCTGTCAGAGAAACATATGAGCTTCTCTCATGGGACCTCTACAGCTTCACGATTTAGCTACATGGGTCTCCCCCAGGGCTCGTGTTTAAGCCCTCTTTTGTATAATGTGTATGTCAAAGACATTGACGGCTGTCTAGGTGACAACTGTACGTTGAGACAACTTGCAGATGACGGCGTAGTGTCTGTCACGGGACCCAATGGGGTCGATCTGCAAGGACCCTTACAGGATACCTTAGACAATTTGTCTACTTGGGCTCTAGAGCTAGGTATCGAATTCTCTACGGAGAAAACTGAGTTGGTAGTTTTTTCTAGGAAGCATAACCCAGCACAACCGAAGCTTCAAATTTGGGGTAAGCCGATAACTCATTCTATGTCCTTTAAATATCTTGGGGTCTGGTTCGATTCAAAGTGCACCTGGAGATCCCATATTGAGTATGTGAAGCGAAAGTGCCAGCCAAGGATCAACTTTCTCTGCACAATTACCGGGACCTGATGGGGAGCGCATCCGCAAGATCTTCTAACGTTGTACCGGACAACGATTTTGTCGGTTATGGAATACGGTAGTTTTTGTTTTCAGTCAGCGGCTCGGTCGCACTTCATTAAACTGGAACGTATTCAGTATCGGTGTCTTCGTATCGCGTTAGGTTGCATGCACTCGACTCACACCATGAGTCTTGAAGTGCTGGCTGGCATGTTGCCACTTTCGGATCGGTTTTCAGAATTATCTCTCCGGCTCCTCACCAGGTGTGAAGTTATGAACCCTCAGGTGATCGAAAATTTTGAGAAGCTCCTTGAGTTGAATCCTCAAACCCGCTTCATGACCTTGTACCATTTGTACATAACACAGGATGTCAGCCCTTCGCCGAACATTTCCAATCGTGTTTGCTTCTCCGATTTCGACAGTTCGGTTCATTTTGATTTATCCATGAAGCAGGAGCTTCATGGAATCCCAGAGCATCATCGTCCTATGATTGCTCCGGTGATATTTGCTGCAAAGTTTGGCCAAGTTGATTCCACTAAATCGTTCTTCACTGACGGATCATTGATAGAGGAGTCAGCAGGCTTTGGTATATTTAATGAAATTTATAGCGCCAACCGTAAACTTCAAGCTCCTTGTTCCGTATATGTCGCTGAATTAGCGGCAATACACTTTACGCTAGAAATTGTTGCCTCACTAACACCGGATCAGTATTTTATTTTCACGGATAGTCTCAGTTCTATAGAGGCTATTCGCTCATTGAGGCCGTTAAAGCACTCCTCGTATTTTCTCATGAAAATACAGGAGCTTCTAAGTGCTTTATCTTCGCGTTATTTTATCATCACCTTTGTATGGGTCCCATCTCATTGTTCAATTCCGGGCAATGAGGAAGCGGACTCGCTTGCAAAGGTGGGCGCTATGGAAGGCGATATTTACGATCGACCAATAGCCTCTAATGAATTTTTTACTATTTTTCGTGAACAGTCACTCGTCAGCTGGCAGTAAAAATGGAGTAAAGCAGATTTGGGGCGATGGCAACATTCTATCATCCCAAAGGTGTCGAAGAAATCTTGGTTTGGGGGTATGGATGTGGGTCGAGACTTCATTCGTGTCATGTCTCGACTCATGTCCAATCATTATTCTTTGAACGCTCATTTATACCGTGTTGGGCTGAGTGACAGCAATCTCTGTGAATGTGGATAAGGTTACCAGGACGCAGATCACATTGTTTGGTCTTGTGCTGAACATTCTGGAGTCAGATCTGAGCTTTATGATTCCCTTCGGGCTCGAGGTAGACAACCCAATGTGCCAATTCGAGATATTTTGGCTGTACGTGATTTGGAGTACATGAAACTCATTTATGTGTTTTTGACTAACATTAGCATTAGATTGTAGTTAGTTTAACCTGTATGTTTAGTATAAGTTTTTTTTTTATATGTGTATGTGTGTGTGTGTTTTTTTTTTCTTCTTCAAAAAATGTTCAAGTCAAAAGAAAACCATAAATTGTATAGTTATAAGTGTTTAGATAATTTAGAATTTAAATTTAATGTGTTATGTAAACCATACCTTAAGTTCCCACCCTCTTTCCCATCCGTGATTTGTAATTCCTATTAACCTCGAGACGGCCGCGAGTAATCGGCTCTTCCCTCCTAACTTTAGTTTTAAGATAAATGATGTATAAAAGTATGAAAATTTGGCTCTGTAAAGTTAATTCGATTGAGCCTGTACAAATAAATGATTATTAAAAAAAAAACCATCGTCTTTATTTCCTTACTTTGATTTTTTTCAGAAAATCTAGTGTGAAAAAAACGACAGCTACAAAAACACACACGCATGCAACAAGAGCTTACTTCGATCTATTGAGATGCTATAGAATACTTTTGAAACGTTATTAGATCCAAGCCTTGGAAGAGGCCGATTTCTTCAAGTTTAGCAGTCGTCGGGTTTATTTCAATGCTATAACACCTGGCTTTCCGGGACCTCAGATCGCAAGGCTTTTCTTTGATAAAATAATTGTAAAAATGATAAAACTCATGTGAAATGTTGTTTATGTTTCTAATTTAAATCTCCACAATGACATTACTACAAACCGACCAAATAATTAAGGGAATCAGGTTGTTATTTTATGAGATATATTTTCAGAATTGAAATTAATTCAACATGATACATTTCATTATTTAATTGCCTATATCAATTTCAATAATTATTTGAGATACATTTTTTTTAAGAATAAATACTACAAAGTCTGTAAGTCTGTCTCATGATAACGCATCATAATCCCAAGTATTAGATATTCTTAATATTCTAAAAATATTTGTCGATAATTTGACTAGTAAAACTTATCGCATCAACTAACTCTGATTAGTTCTCATCATTAGGTCCTACGTCGACCTTCCGTGCATTCTAGACATTGGAAACTTCCATTTTTTCGATCTTTTTAACTGTAGGTTGAAACCATTCATAAAGAAACAAATGTTTACAGTTCTATATAAAATATGGAATACTCTCCGGCATGAATAGATTATCTACACGCCAGGAAAAAAAATGGTGAGCTCATAAAATCAACTCTGATGAAAAAATAAAACGAACAAAAAAGAATTTCCGAATCCTGGTCACGTCCTGTGAATGATTTTCCCATCCCGCTATTCTCATTACTGTTTGCTCGCTTAGTCATCGACGTCAGCCACCGTCCATCCGGCAGTATCAAACCCATGTGACCCCTTCATCTTCTGCTTATTTTTCTTCAACAACATCTGTAACCCTTGTAGAACTCCTCCCTGCCACCATCGCCGCATTTTGTGTTCGCCTAAATTGAAAAATAAATTCACCTTCAAAGGTCCCGATGCGCGGGTGGGTCTCTCGAGGATTCCATTATTTCCTCCAGCGCGATGTCGGTCTGATGATCTTCACCTCCTCCAAACCAACGGCAGAATGAAGCCACTTGAGGTGACGCGTGGTAAGTGGTTTTCCACCGAAAATGAGAATCCCATTTTTTCTTTCAACCCTCAAGCAATCCGATGTCCGCGTGATGGAATCCTAATGGAGCACGGTTGATCTGAACACAAGGGGTGTTTCTGCGAGTAAGTTGTGGTTGGAAAGTTGTTTGGATTTGGCAGATACCTTGTTCGGATGTGATTAGCAGAGATAATTGATTTCATTGGAAAATTTTCAACAACCGCCACTGTGATTGCTTGCGAAGCACTTGTCGGATCTGGTGCAAGGTGCTTGGAGGGTGAAGAGCCTTCTCTGGCTGTGACTTCTTTTTGTTATCGCATCTGGAAGAACCCCATTTTGCCATTTACGTTTGCATTCATGTTGCACCTTCATAGTGAGTGGTTTAGCGACGCGTATTCAGAATATTATGATAGGGTCATGTATTAATAGCTCACAACTACTTTCTCAACCAATATTTTTCTTCTTTTGGCAGTTCTATTCCAATACATTAATAAAAGTTCGCTCAAATTCAATACCTTTTTTATGAATTCGACCTGCAAACAAAGCCCAACTACCTTTTTGAAACATCATCAATCTTAGTCGGATTTCGGGGTATCACATACGTTCTTTTAATCAAGCCCTTTTTAGATATGCAAATTTCCCCACCGTCTGCATGTATCAATCTTGCATCTTCTCCCGGTCCCAAAAAGGGGATTAGCTGACCAAGGATGAATATATTTTTTATCCGTGTTCCACGTTTCTGCATCCAAGTTCCAATATGAATACTACATGCATTGGTAATCTCCTATTTCCCAACTCCTCCGTCGTCGCAATTTCGGAGGAATATACGGAAAAAAAGTTGATTTCTTTCCCATGCTACGGTCATCTGTCACCATGATTAATGATGTGGAGAAGTTTTTCCTGCTTCCTCTTATTTCTCTTCGCTCACTTCGATAGTCGACGGTTTTGCATCAGCAAACGTTATGGCCGGTCAAAATTAAATGGCGAGGTTTAATTTCAACAAATCGTTCATATTCACACGGTGAAGGCATGGATGCTGGCACCAATGCCCGCCCTCTCCAAAAAAAGCGAGAGATGAACAATTATCACGTGCTTGGCAAATAATGAAAAAACTGCCCAACTTCCGGTTTCATTTTCGTTCTCGTTTATTGAATTTCGTTTCCTTGTGCCGAGGATCCCGTCGCTGCAGCTTGCCAGTGGCTGGTAGGCGGACGAACTGAGGCTATGCAGCACAGCAAAGCACATGTGGTCATAATGGATAAATCGATATCCTTTTGGTCGATTGTGGGTCTGGTCCGGTCTTGAATTGATGCTGCACACGAATATGGGAGAGAGAACTACGAACGCTTTTGGTGTCGTCCTGTGGCTCCGACGGAGGTGAGGCGGAATGCCATCAGGAGTTATTAATTTCATCTTCGATGATATCTTTCGTAACGAATCCACCCAAGCTGCTTGGCGGATGTGTGCTGCCATCAGAAGATATGGAAGAACGGTTGTCGGAGGCAGGGGGTCAGATTCGTTATTACATATTATTTGCTTGTTCTGGTTGGCAATTAGTTTCACATTTTCCAACCGGTTGAAGCGGCTTATTGGTGCAATTATTTTATTCCGAGTAAACATCAATGCAACCACCCAGGTTTGATGATACTTTTAGAGAATTCAACGGAAAGTTCAATAATGCATTCGGAACAATGGTATCAGTTCTAAGCTTACCAAGAACAATGTTGGATGGAGCATAGAGTATTGAAACAGTTCCTGCGAACGACATTCATAGTCGAATGAATTTTTAATTGGTTAATGATGTTGTCAATTACGCATTGAAGAATTACATTATCTGCGTTTTTTGTTAAATTATTTTCTGTCAGCTTTTGATTTCCTTATTGGGCTTAGATAATTAATGTTTATTTTTAAATTAGTTAAGTTATAAATAAATCTCAATCTGGTTTAATTTATATAATAAACACAATGCTTATCAAAACAGTTGACAATCCCAATCACCAATTTTAGTTTTATGCCAGCCGTCTAGAACTCCTCCCGACTTTATTGATTAAATTACATTCAAGACTGTATTGTCTACCAACACCTCTTCTATGCTTCTTTAAAGCCAATTTTTTTTACAAAGTTGCCCACTCTAGAGACGGTTGTGAAAGTTAATAAATCCTTATATGACCATAAAGATCTCGAAAATGTTCTAGTGAGAGATGCTATGACCACTTGAGAACCTTCATAAAACCTATTGACTTCTCTGTGACATCGTGGGTGGTTTTTTTTGTTTTGCTTTGTTCGATTCTCTGTTCTTCTGATTAATTAAGAAATAAAAACAGAAAAAAAAATTAACGGGCGCGTAAAATTTCACCCCGTTCAAATTCAAGCCAAAGGAAGCGTAAGCATTTGCATATTGTTTGCAATCTTGCATGCGCCATACAACAATGTTCACAATCTTCCATGAAACAGTCTAGATTCGGGCGTTATCTGGCCTAAATTATCATGAAATATCGCATTAATCTCTACCAAATCTGGCGAACCCTCTATGTGTACTAGACATCGCAGAAAATAACATGTTTTTTTCGAACTGTGAATAATTTCTAAGAAAAACGATCTAATGTTGTGGTAAATTTTGTTTGATTGCGAAATATTCAAAACAGATTGAGTTTTTAACAACATATCAAGCTGCAAATCATATGCGCATTTGATTTTCTTCATGATTAGAGATACCACTTTCTGCTCCAGTTTTGGGCTAGAAGAACCGGGTTTTCTGCCTCTTCCTGGTAGCTCATCCAAAGAATAGTGTTCCCCAAACTTATTAATGATGGTTTTAACACTCGCATGATGAATTCCAAACCTTGTTCCAAACCGCTTCGCCAATTTTCGCCAATATCCTTCTCAGTTAGCCATGTGTCCAGAACCTTAATTTTCACTTCCTTTTCAATACGCGACATTTTGAAAACGCAGAATTTGAACCGCACAAACAAGTAAACAAAACAAAGCTGACAGTCAAACGCACAGCATGCAGTGTTCAGAGCATAAAAAAACATCACAAATACATGCGTACAACGCAAATGTATGTGGATAGCTTATATTCGATACACTCCTTATTGCTTCGTTGCTGGGTATTACTATGCAAAAATTGGCGAAGCGGTTTGGAATTCATCATGCGAGTGTTAAAACCATCATTAATAAGTTTGGGGAACACTATTCTTTGGATGAGCTACCAGGAAGAGGCAGAAAACCCGGTTCTTCCAACCCGAAACTGGAGCAGAAAGTGGTATCTCTAATCATGAAGAACAAATCAATGACAATACGTGATTTGGCCAAAAAATCAGGAACGAGTGTCGGAATGATCCAGCGTATCAAGAGGCGAAACCACCTGAAGGCCTACAAGAAGCAGAAAATCTCGAAACAAAGAGCAGAACAGAAGAAGCGAGCAGCAACAAGGGCCCGGAAATTGTATTCACGTCTTTTGCAGCGTCCGGATACATGCGTTTTGATGGACGATGAGACCTATGTAAAGGAGGACTCAAAAACCCTTCCAGGTCCACAATACTTTACTGCCGTCGTTGGGGAGGATGTGAGCGATGCGGACAGGTCGATTCAAGTGGAGAAATTCGGTCGAAAGGTACTGGTATGGCAAGCAATATGTTCCTGTGGTTTGAAGTCAATAATTTTTTACACTACCGGAACTATAAATGCGGAAATCTATAAATCTGAGTGTCTCCAGAAGAGATTGTTGCCTTTATATAAGAAGCATAGTACACCTCCACTGTTTTGGCCGGATTTATCGTCGGCTCACTATGCCAAAACCACTCTCAATTGGCTTGCGGAAAAGGGTATAGATTTCGTTGAGAAAAATATCAATCCACCAAATTGCCATCAGCTTCGACCCATCGAACGTTACTGGGCAATCATGAAGAGGGTCTTCATCAACACTGGTAAGGCAGCTGGGAACATGCAGGAGTTAAAAAAAATTTGGGCTCAAGCGTCCAAAAAATGCGATGCAACACTTGTCCGGAACTTGATTAAGAGCATTCGATCCAAAGTTCGAAAATTCGTGAAGGAATAACTTAAATTTCATCCGGTCTTCATTCTGTTCAAGTTTAACCTCGTACAATAAAGGATCAATTTTTTGTATGCATAAAATATCGGTTTTCAACATAATTTGAAAGAAAGTTTGTGGATAGCTTATTTCCGATACACTTCTTATTTACCCTAGTAGCACATATGTTGCCATTAAGTTGCGAAAACATAAATGTTCCTCTGTTAGTCATAATCAAGTTGCTGCAACTAATAATGATCGTGGTATGCTATTTGGGTACCTTTGAGTACTATTGGACAGATCCGAAACATATTCTTTTATTTCATATGAGGGTACCAGATGATTGAAAGTATAATCATAAGCATAGATCAACCTCAAGTGACTGGAAGAAACATGAAATAAATAGTGATTTTAGATCTAAATGTGAAATAAATTTAACTCAATGTTCAACATCACCTTGTAGCACACCGAGTGTGGCTGCGGGGTTATCCGTCCCCTGAATCGTAAAACGAGTGACTTAAGCGCCACCTCCGAGGAGGGCCACACGTCTGTTGTTATGCCCGGCAAGAAATCCCAACCTCAGGGCAGGTTTCTTATATAAATTCAGTTTTGGGAACTTCACTAAACGGTCAACCCAAGTACCTCCGCTATCAACGTCAAGATGGCTCCACCATAGGCTAAGAGTATAACAGTTAATGATCGTCGTTCGATTAGTTCCCTAAACTTCCGAGTATGAGTGCTTATTTCATCACAGGCAGAACTCACTGAAAATTTTTTTTCCTTTCTCGCTTCACATCGAGAGTGGAGAGACTGAGATTCCCAAGCAGTCCACACTTGGAGTAAAAATACCGAAAAAGCTACAAACTAACACGAAAACCGAACTGATCGAACGACAAGAAACTTCTTAGCATCTAGACATCACGTAAGGCATAATGGCTATACAAACAACATTCAATATTGGTGGTGGAAACGAATAAACAACATTTTATTTGATTTGTTTAATTAAACCTAGGTTTTTATCATTTTATTGCCTTTCCTTGTTTTGTATACTGCCTCCTACGTGTGCGGATTTTCTGATTTCTACCTGTCTTTTATATAGTGTGTGTGTCTCAAATATCGTTGTTCACATGCGCATGGGTTACTCACTGTTTGTTGCTACGCCTTTACCGACCTTTCCTTTAATGAGAGCCGTGGCAGAGCTTCTTTGCCGACTCCTAGTTACCGCTGGCGAAGTATCGCGGCCTCTGCACGGAATCGGTTGCGGCTATCGAAGAGGTGGTGTTATATTCCGCTTCTTCTTACATTCCTCCATAAACGACGAATCGAGTAGTCGACGGATGAACAACAATGGCGAAAATAGTTACCGAGATGTTGTAAAATGGCCTCGTATCGCTTTATGGTTCGCTTTGATGGCGTTGCGAACCCCTTCGGTATTCGGAAGTATTTCCGCGCACCCGAAATTTCTATCGGTGGAGATTGGAACGGTTGATTGGTGGTCGATTGGGCTGGGTGGTGTTGGCGGCTGCGTGGGGTCATTAGACCGGTCGGTTCGAATCCCGTTCCGGAAAACCTGTATAAGAATCCGTCGAACGGCTTCTTTTTCTGACAAACTTGCACGCACACGACTTATCACCGCACAAACCTACTATTTATTTCCTAGCCACAGTTCAAACTCGCGACTCTAACTAACCAAACAAATTCCACTACCGTTTGACTCCACGGTCGTGGGCAATCTCTTCCAATGTAGTCCCGTAAACCCTCAGATAGGCCTCGGCTAGTAGTCAGTGGTAATCTGAGGTTGTTGAACTACTTGAGGAAGTTCGACGACCGTATGAACCCGATCATTAAAAGTCATATTCGGAACCGATGGTGGATACCATCTTCTTCCTTAGCCAACGTTCAGATAGCTGTCTCTTTCCCATTCTTAACTGAATTCATATAAGTCCTTCCCCGTGGTGAGATCAGCGGTCGTAAAAGTTCAGGAAATGACCAATGAACCAACTTTGATGAAGGAAATGACCAATGAACAACTTTGATATTGTTTTTTTTTTTTAAATTGACTAACATTCAAACTGTGACGTTGATGTGACGTTGATGAACACATAAAATATCTAACAATAATAATAATATAACTACTAAATACAAATATTTTAATAAATTACAGAATACTTCTGTTAAATTTGACTTAATGTTCTAATAGAAGTAGCCTACTACAACCTTCTCGCAATAAGCCTAGAAGGAGAGAAGGAGCTGGTGAAGACATTCACTCCTGTACACGCGAAAATGTGCAAAATACACAAAGACAAAATTTGAGCAAACTTCTTCAGCGTGTAGGAAACTGATGGTTTTCTAGATGGTGTATTTTAAATCTTCAAAACTACAATAATACATTGGTAATCAATCATGATTTATACATCGAATCATAAGACCGATAGATAGAGCCTATGTTCGTATCCTTAAAAGAGAAATATTTTGAAAAATGTAGCCGTTTAAGACCTATCTACTTACAACTGATTACAGAACAGTCACCCCTGGTTAAACCGTTCCCTACCCTATTCCAATATGGCGATTGAAAAAAATCACGGTTTTGCCAAGAAGTTAATTTATATTCGCACCGAATACTATAAAACTATTTGGTTATATTTTTTGCCACTTTAAAACCTTCAACGCATATTTTCCGTTTAATGTATTTACTAGAGGCAAAATATTCTTAGAATGCCCTTTCAACTGATCATAATAAGATAATATGAATGAGTCCTAAAATGGCATTTCAAAACGATGATACCCCGTTTGGCATAGAGACGCTTAGCATACGGATGTTTGAATATACGTATGACATAAAGACGTTTGGCTGAATCGGCGTTTGCTCTATAAATTTAGAAGATACTTTACATGGAGATTTCTTGCCTGTGGCCTGATTTTTTGTTTCCCCCCTCCATCCTTCCAGGAACGTTATAGATTAAAACGTATAGGATATGTTTCCCTTGAATCAGCCTAATTTGCATTTATGCCTAATTTGAACTGGAAACGATATTTAACTAGTTGTACACTTGCTTAAATAGGTTTAATAAGCCATTAGATAGTATGATACACAAAAAGTTACACAGCTCAATTTGTAAAGTCAGAAACTTTCGAGTGGTGTGGATGTAATGTCGGTCTGCTTTGAAAAACCTGAACGATTTTCACATATGATTTGTCGGCCATTTTATAATGAATATTTAGATAATTCACTCTACACAGATTTTGTTTCTCTGGTTTATGTTTGGCTGAGCCATTTGATATATGAACAACTGAAATTCAGACATTTTTATCAAAAAGTTTACCAATAAAAACATTTTTAACACGCATTTCATACAGCAGGCCATAATTGAGAACATAGAAAAAAAAATGTGTCTAACATTGGGTCTACGCTTTTTTTTTGTTGAACCATTGTTATTTTATCTCTGTGAGCAGTTTGTTTTTAACATGTGACTATTTTCTATGCATCTTGGCTGGCAGTGATGTGCATATCCTCAGTGTGGTAGAGAGAGGTTTTAATTTTTCCACACACTCGTCCTACTTCAACGAGAGCTCTTCTCTCTTGTTTATATTCACCACCGTGTTTGCATGTGGGTAGAGCATGTGAGTGGAAAAAAATGGTTTTTATTCGCGAAGCACTTGATCACTTTAGAGTGAGAAGAAGAGCTCTCCAATTTACAGAAGCGAATGCAGATAAATTCTCTGACGCTCGCGCCCCAGTGAGTGATTGCAAATTCGCTTTGACGCTACATAACAGAGGAAGATAGAAGACTGTTTCTTACCGCTTCCTTTTATCGGACATGTTCTACATATCCGACGACGTTTTCACTGTCAATCGCAATCACAGAAAGAGCACTGGCGCATCCTCGCACAAGTGTACGCAGTAGCGATCACAGGCGAGAACACTTGGGCTAAGACAGATGAGAGCACGAGAGAGCGGTCGTTTAAAAGGGAGAGTGATTCACTCACTCCAAGCCATCCTATCGCAGGCGTCCACTCTCAGTCAGACAGCTTCAGACAGTTCACCACCGAATAAAAGAGCATTTTGCTTTATCTGCGGTGAGTTATGGTTGCATCTTCTGTGAAGGTACAAATCTCGCCAGCGTAATATTAGTGAGAAATGCCATCTCTGTTGACTGCATTACTTGGTTTATAGGTTACTGGAATTAGTTCTCCAAATATCAAAGGGTCTATTAGCCCTTTGTCGAAGAACTGACTTCTCTTAAAAACAAATGCCGAACAGTGGCCTAACAAATGTTCCGAGTCTTATTTTTCCATACCACAAAAGCGACATGAATCATTTTGAAGTTTTCCAATCACCTTCAAGTGATAGCGGCTCGGACAATGGCCTGTTAAAAGACCAGTATATATTCTTAGATCTTTTTTTAGAGAGATCAAGTATTTTGCGAGTCATAGAAATATTTGGAGTAATTAACCGCTTTGATTGCCTAGCTGGTTACTCTATAGTTGCATTGCATTGATCGATCTCACTTCAATTTTGAAGTTTTATGACCTTCTGGTGAAGCATTCAATCTTTTGCCTAAGGTGTTGGTACCCTAACTTCTAGCAACCCAACCTTACCTTCCAGGAACAGCTTATCAGTTTTTGGCTGAACTTAGTTACTGTCATAACTTCTGATGATTCCGATTCAGAACAGCATGCAAAATTTCTCCAAAACTTTGGAAAAAATGTCTCCAGAATTTCTTGAAAAATATTCTTATATTTGTTGAACGTTGATCCTGAACTTCTGTGAAGTCATCTTCGGAACTTAAGGGAAATTGTCTTCTGAACTTCGGAGAAGGATGTCTGAATTTTTGAGAAATTCCTGCTTTAACTAATAGGAAGTATCCCCTATACGTCTGGAAAAGTTCATCCTGTTTTCCTCAGAAGTATCTACTTTAACTTCTGAAAATTCCTGAACTACGAGAAAACCTCTTTTTGAACTTCAGGAATGTTCGATTCTGAACTTTCGGATAGCTCTCTAGCACTAATGAGTAGTTGCAGCTAAGCTTTGGGAAATTGCATCGGAACTTCTGGTGAGTTCTCTCCTGAACTTCAGAAAAGTTTTCCTGAAATTTTGAAGAAATTGTTTCTTCCATCCCTAACTCCGAAGTAAATTTCACCCAAAACCTTGGCAAAGTCCTCTCGAGAATTTCTCGAAAAATTCCATTAAATTTTGTGGAAGATTCTTCTTGAAGAAGTCCGCTGCTGATCTTTTGGGAAGTTTTCTCCTGAACTTCGAAGAAGTTTGTTCCTGAGTTTCTGAGTAATTCCTGCCTCAACTATTAGGAAGTGACTTCTAGAAAGTTTCATCCTGTTTTTCTCAGAAGTATCTACCTGAATCTCTGGAAATTCCTGAACTTTAAAAAAGCCTCATTCTGAACTTCAGGAATGTTCGATTCTGAACTTCAGAAAAGCTCTCTAGCACTAACGAGAAGTTGCAACTAAGCTTTTGGGAAATTACATCGGAACTTTTGGAGAATCCTCTCCTGCACTTCAGAGAAGTTTTCCTGAAATTTTGGAGAAATTGCTTCTTAAACTAATAGGTCGCGCTACTCTCTGGTAAATTTTTCTTGAAATTCTAGGAAGTTTTTTTCCTGAGCTTATTCTATTCAAATACCAGATAAGTTCCATCCTTAACTCCGGAGAAAATTTCACCAAAACTTTGGCAAAGTCCTTCCCAGAATTTCTAGAAAAAATCCATTTTTTTTGGAAGGTTCTTCCTGAAAAAGTCCTCTTCTGAACTTTTGGGAAGTTTTCTCCTGAACTTCGGAGAAGTTTGTTTTAGAGTTTCTGACAAATTCCTGCCTCAACTATTAGGAAGCCACTTCTAGAATGTTTCATCCTGTTTTACTCAGAAGTATCTACCTGAATCCCTGGAAATTCCTGAACTTTGAGAGAGCCTCATTCTGAACTTCTGGGATGTTCGATTCTGAACTTCAGGAAATTTCTCTAGCACTAATGAGTTGTTGAAACTAAGCTTTTGGGAGATTTCCATTGGAGCTTCTGGAGATAAGCTTCCTAATTTATTTGAGAAAAACAAGTCCCATCCTGAACTCTGAGGAGAATGTCACCAAAACTTTGGGAAGGTTCTCTCTAATATTTTTCGGAAAATTTCCTTAAATTTGTTGGAAGTTTTTTCCTGAACTTTTTAGAGAACTTCTAAGTTTCACCATTTTCCACCACCACCAATTTCACTTTGGGAAAGTCCTTCCTAGAATTTCTAGGAATTTTTTTTAAATTTGTTGCAAGTTTCATCCTGAAATTTGTTGGAAGTTTCTTCCTAAACTTTTAAAAGAACTTCTAAATTTCACCACATTCCACCACCACCACTAATTTCACTTTGAGAAAGTCCTTCCTAGAATTTCTAGGAATTTTTTTTTAAATTTGTTTGAAGTTTCTTCCTGAACTTCTTAGATGTCCTCTTCGGAACTTTTGGGAAGATTTCTCCTAAACTTCAGGGTATTTTATTCCTGAACTTCTGAGAAAATTTTGCTCAAACTACTAGGCACTCACTAGTAGTTTTAAGTACCCACTATTCTTCGAGAAAGTTTCTTTCTTTTCTTTGAAGAGGTTTCTTCGTGAACTTTGAGAAATCGTTTTCTGAAATTCTGAAATGTTCTCTTATGAATTTCGGGAAAGCTCTCTTGCAGCTCTGGGAAGTTCAAACTAAACTTATGAGAAGTTTCTTCTGGAACTTCTGAAAAGTTCTCTCCTGAACTTCAGAGAAGGGCTCTCCTGAATTTCTAGGACATTCTGGTGTTGTGGATGTTTGGTTCTGAATTTTGGAGAAATTTTAGATATCGCTTTCTGTTTAGTTTCCTCCTGAACATCGAACATGTTTTTTCCCTGAACTTCTGGGAAATCCATCTTGAATTTATGGGAAAACTCCATTCTTGAATTTATGGGAAAACTCCAAAGCCTCTGGATTCTTCCTGAAGCTCTGAAAAATCCTGTCCTGATATTTTGGGACGTTCTCTCCTCAACTTCAGGGAAATATGATCTTGAGCTTCGAAGATGTTTCGTCCTGAATTTTTTTGGATATTTCTGTTGGAACAACTAAGAAGTTTTCTCTTCATAATTCAAAAAATCTAGGACTGATTTTATAAAACGCTTAACTCGTGGGTCAATTTGCAAATTCCAAGTACAAATGTACTAAAATAATGCGTTTACAAGTACCTTCGAAAAAAAAAATCAGAATTCTAAGATTAATTTCAAAAGCTCATCACATTTACTGTTCTAATCCCATTGAAATAATGCAGCTATAGTATGTTGTAGAGAAGATTGTGTTTTAATATTGCGATTAACTTTATAGAGCATTGTATTGTTCTTAAAACTAAGGAGGTACGTTGTTTCAAAACACCCTCAATCTCCAATTGGGTTAAACCTACGATTTATATGCCTTCAGCAAAGGTATTTGTATTGATTTTTTTACGACTTTGTTGAAGGCATCAACTCTCTATCTGAAAATCCTAACAAAATTTAGTTTTTATCTCACTTTTAGGTGGATTGATCACAGAATTCATGCCGTCAAAATACGAAGCTTGTCATATTTATCAACTTTGGCAAGGACGCCATCGCTCTTGTTCCACTATTTCAGGAGTGTTGAGAGCGTTTAATCGGCTTTTTGACCACTGTTCAGACCTTTAATTAACTGTTTTGGCTAAATAAATTATTCCTGCTCACCCCAGCAGCAACACCAACATGCATGCGTACGATAAAAGAGAAAACGCGATTGGCTGATCTTCATGAATTCCATTTCGTGCATTATACAGAAAGGTGTTATAATCACGGATTTTTGTGAGCTGTCACGTTTTTTTTTTCGTTTATTTTACAGCTCTGAAATGTTGGCACTTTTGTGTTTTATAAACCTTATCAATAGAAAAGTATCCATCACAACCATCAGAATTTCCACTTAGAATTGCTCATCAGTATCGTGTAATGAAACGTGACCGAAAATTGAATGATCGTATGCAAAACCACGCCATAACGGTGGTTTCGAATTTTCCACCAACTACACCATGATGACTGCTAACTGCAAGTTTGCTTTGGTTGCAACGCAACCACAAATTCAAAATAAATTGACTTTACAAATCCACCCGATAATATAAGGAGAAGATGCAGTCCAGACCCAGTCGCATCATGGAACCAAACATTGCTGAATATACCACAACACCACTGCTCTGCACTGCTCCACTGTTGACGGATAATTCGTGTTGGCGCTGGGTTTTTGCATTTCCTGTATGCACTTTGTTGCATCCGGGCCGATCGATGAGCGATTTTCATGAATCTCCACATCAACCTCAGCACTGGTCTCTCTCTCTCTCTCTCTCACTCGCACACAAAGAGCCATTCACAGATTAGAAGCGGTAGTGCTTGTTCCTCGAAAACTAAAAACCAATGCGGTTTGCGGTGTTGCCCGCTAATTTCCTATTGGTATCTGGGGTGTGGATGGCGGCAACTACGAAATGTTCCCAGCAGATGTGCACTCTACAAGCGGATGGTGAAATAATTTGCTCTATTAGTGAGATAGAATCTGGCTGGCGGCAAACACCGGCACACCGGTGGCGTTAACGCCGGCTGGTTTCCTACAATGAATGTCCGCGGTAGCCAACGAACAGAGGTGCTAACAAAATGAAACCAGTTCGGAGCGAAATACCATATCGGCCGGTACCGGTTTGTAGTAAACCGCAAACAAGGTACAAACTATAGTAAACAGTGCTGAATGAGACAATCTGGGTGGTAATATTCACAGAGTCCTCAATTCAATCAGTTGTATTCAGGTTGTAATCAATATAGGTCTGCTATTGAGAACCCATGTTTGAATATCTAAACCATTCTAATGCATTTTATGTATCACTGTTCATTATAATAATTTCAGTGGAGTTATCCGAAATCCATATGCAGGTATAAAATAGACTCCTCTGTGGTCCTAAGCCTCTTGTCCAGTAATTCCTATCCCTACCACCCAGTGGTTCAGATTAAGGTACTAGTTACCATAGGAAAGATCGGGTAATAAGCTCCGCTGAGACCTTTTTCGTATGCTGATAGGAAATGGAGAGCTGCTCTTTTCGAAGGGTGCAGCATTCTTTTTTTTCTACTATTTTCTACTAATACTGCGTCCATTGATACGAACTTTTGTAGTACATTCCTGTTTACTGTATACGCATTGGGCAAACTGACCACCATTTGTGGTGGTCAGTTGCTTGCCACAACACGTTCCCAGTCAGGTATGATTTGGTTTACGGGCTGTAAATAACCACTGCCAAAAAAATTTGATCTACGCCCATACAATGCACTACAGCTGCAAAGCAGATGCTCCGAAGTTTCACTTTCTAGGTTACAGAAGCGGCATATATCATTCTGAACCCAGCCAATGTCCTTCAAATGATATCTGCTCGGACAGTGCCTCTGTTACTAAGCCAGTGTATGCTCTAAGAGCTTTTTGGCTTTATTTACGTTTGGACTTATTAGTCTTCACTTTCGATTGTTATTTTTTGTATTCTCCCCAGCGCGGAAGTAACGACCTTTGATGAAGTTTGCAGAAGCAGATAATTTCTCATCTCCATGCATACATACATCCTCAATGTGTAAAAGCTGGTGACCCATTATGAAGCAATACCAGCGCCGGCCGTGCTCAAAGGCTGGTCAAATAGGGAATGGGAAGGAACGTGTGGATATGATACTTGCGTTGAAGAAGCCGAGAAATCCTCTGCACTTCCACGAGAAATCACTGGGGTGTTGGATAGTTGGGGAAAGGTTAGCAGCAGGGTTTGTATTGGTTAATAAAACGCTGAAAGTATAAAACTAGCGATATCCACCAATAGTATGGAACCGCATCCCGAATCAACATAAACATAAAATCATATGTGTAACAACATTATTTTGATGAACTTTGCAGAAGCAGATAACTTCTCATCTCCATGCAAAGCGCTAGGAGTGGCCAGTAATTTATTGCTAGAACGAATAGACATGAAGAGAAAGTGTATTGATAGTTCCGTATAGGGCAACGGCAGGCTTTGAAATTGAAAGATACAAGATTGAAAACGAGCGGAGGGCATTTAAACGGTAGTATCCGATCAGGCACATAACCCTTTGTCATACTACCCTATGCAGAATAGGCAAGGGAGGAAAACTGACTGACAAAAGGTTATGCAACCGATCGGGCTCTTATACTACCTATTGCTTGTTTCTAGTTCTAGCGATTTGTCCGTCCCCTAATACTGCCTTACACGGGTGAGAAATTATCTCCCGCTGCCACAGTGGGAAAAAACGGACCCAAATTCCCACAGATGAGACGCCGCTGGATTGGCTGCTTGAAATATATCATTACTTATGGGAAATTTGCCAAAAAAATGATTGGTGCCATTTTCAGCCTGCGCCGAGCCCGGGAAATGGTCCATTTTACCCCATTTACCCCTAAAAATGTGTCTTTTTGAGTTGGCATCAATGTTACTACAATCGCCGCTGAATGGTTTGCCAGCATAGAATGCTATTTCATAATAAAAACTCTGGGGAATCGAATGGTGCAAGTTTCATTCAGTTCCGAGCTCGGAAAGTGGCTTATTTTGCCCTATTTCCCCATTAATTTGAGATTTTCTTGTTCGCACTCTTTCAACTACAATCACTGCCAAAGTTTTAGGCTACAAACAGCCTATCTTACGTGAAAAATCTAAGGAATCGAATGGTGTTATTTTCGTTTAGTTACAGAAGTTTTCAGGGCGCCCCATGTTTCTTGCAAAATAGTTTATAGCAAAATAGGCTACTTTCCGGTTTCGGAACTGAATGAATCCTGCACAGTAGGGGTTTAATGGGGCAAAATGGACAGTTTCCCCTGTAACTAAACGAAAATAACACCATTTGATTTCTTAGACTTTTTCACGTAAGATAGGCTGTTTTTAGCCATAAACTTTGGCAGCGATTGTAGCGGAAAGGGTACAAACAAGAAAATCTCAAATTAATGGGAAAATCGGGCAAAATAAGCCACTTTCCGAACTCGGAACTGAATGAAACTTGCACCATTCGATTCCCCAGAGTTTTTAATATGAAATAGGATTCTATGCTGGCAAACCATTCAGCGGCGATTGTAGTAACATTGATGCCAACTCAAAAAGACACATTTTTAGGGGTAAATGGGGTAAAATGGACCATTTACCGGGCTCGGCGCAGGCTGAAAATGGCACAATTTGATTTCTCAGTGTTTTTCACGTAGGACATAGTCTTTTTCATGTAGAAAATTCAGCGGCGATTGTAGATATATGAATAAAAGCTTTAAAACACTCAAAGATAGGGTAAAATGGGGCAAAATGGACAGTTTATCGATTCTGTATCTAAACAAAAATAATACCATTCGATTTCTTAGACTTTTTCACGTAAGATAGGCTATTTTCAGTTAAAAACTTTGGCAGCGATTGTAGCTGAAAGGGTACGAACAAGAAAATCTCAAATTAATGGGGAAATAGGGCAAAATAAGCCACTTTCCGAGCTCGGAACTGAATGAAACTTGCACCATTCGATTTCCTAGAGTTTTTAATATGAAATAGGATTCTATGCGGGCAAACCATTCAGCGGCAGTTGTAGTAACATTGATGCCAACTCAAATAGACACATTTTGAGGGGTAAATGGGGTAAAATGGACCATTTCCCGGGCTTGGCGCAGGCTGAAAATGGCACCAATCAATTTTTTGGCAAATTTCCCATAAGAAATGATATATTTCAAACAGTCAATCCAGCGGCGTCTCATCTGTGGGAATTTGGGTCCGTTTTCTCCCACTGTGCGCTGTTGGGTTTATTTTTAGCATGTACGGGTGTACAACCCGGGTGGGAACTTTGGTCTTAGGCAGACAGGGAAGGGGGGATTGCTTTTGCAAACCTGAGCGTCTGTTCTCCAGGAGGAGCGGCTCACAACAGCGTCTGTCCTTCATGTTAGGGGCGGCTGATCGACGTCCGAGTGCCAGGACTCTAAGCTCAACTGTGCACTATGGTCCTCCGGAAAGTAGGAGGTTGGTGTCCAGTCCTGTGAGCCAGCCGAAAAAAAGAATTGCAACGGAAAATCAACAACGAAATAATACGAACTGAGACCAACGGCAACGACCCCAGCGAATAAAAAGGACTTACGATTGGAAACTCGGTACGTGGAACTGCCGATCTCTCAACTTTATTGGGAGCACCCGCATATTCGCCGACCCTCTGAAGGACCGCTGGCTTGACATCGTAGCGCTACAGGAGGTGTGTTGGACAGGATCCATGGTGCAAACGTTTAGAGGTAATCATACTATCTACCAGAGCTGCGGCAACACACGCGAGCTGGGAACAGTTTTTATTGTGATGGGCGATACGCAGAGGCGCGTGATCGGTTGGTGGCCGATCGACGAAAGAATATTCAGGTTGAGGATCACGAGCCGATTTTTCCACAGCAGACGGAATCGCAAACCGACCACGTTCTGATTGACGGACGGCACTTCTCCGACATTATCGACGTCAGGACCGCTAATATCGTCTCCGACCACTATCTTGTGATGATCAAACTGCGTCCAAAACTTTCCGTCATCAACAACGTACGGCACCGGCAACCGCCCCGGTACAACCTAGAGTGATTGAAGCAACCGGATGTCGCCTCAGCATACGCGCAGAATCTCGAGGCAGCGTTGCCAGACGAGAGCGAGCTCAATGCAGCCCCTCTAGAAGACTGCTGGAGTACAGTAAAAGCAGCCACGACGCAGCGCAGCCGAGAGTACCATCGGGCACGTGGAACGGATTCGACGGAACGAATAGTTCGACGAGGAATTCAGAGCGATTCTGGAGGAGTAGAATGCAGCGCGGGCAGTAATGCTGCAGCAAGGAACCCGGCAGAGCGTGGAAAGTTATAAGCAGAAGCGGAAACAGCAGATCCACGTCTTTCGGGAGAAAAAACGCCGCCTGGAGGAAATGGAACTGCTGTGCCGTTCACAAGAAACACGGAAGTTCTACCAGAAGCTCAACGCATCCCGCAACGGTTTCGTGCCGCGAGCCGAAATATGCAGGGATAAAGATGGAAGCCTCCTGACGGGCGGACGTGAAGTGACGAAAGGTGGAAGCAGCACTTCGGTGAGCACCTGAATGGCATGGAGAATGTAGGCATGGGAGACCAAGGCAACAGAGGAAACGACTACGCCAGTGCAGCAGAGGAAGGCAATGATCCAACTCCCACTCTGAGGGAAGTTAAGGATGCCATCCACTAGCTTAAAACCTACAAAGCAGCTGGTAAAGATGGTATCGCAGCTGAACTCATCTAGATGGGCCCAGAAAAATTGGCCACCTGCTTGCAACGGATGATAGCCAGGATCTGGGAAACCGAACAGCTACCTTAGGAGTGGAGGGAAGGGGTTATCTGCCACATACATAAAAAGGTGATAATTAGGAATGTGAGAGCTTCAGAGCGATCACAATTCTGAAAGCCGCCTATAAAGTGCTATCCCAGTTCATATTCCGTCGTCTTACACCTAAAACGAATGAGTTCGTGCGAAGTTATCAAGTCGGCTTCATTGACGGCCGATCGAAAACGGACCAGATCTTCACCGTAAGGCAAATCCTCCAGAAATGCCGTGAATACCAGGTCCCAACGCATCACCTGTACATCGACTTCAAGGCAGCATACGACAGTACCGACCGCACAGAGCTATGGAAAATTATGGACGAAAACGGCTTTTCTGTTAAGCTGACCAGACTCATCAAAGCATCGATGGGCGGTGTGCAAAACAGCGTAAGGGTTTCGGGTGAACTATCCAGTTCATTCGAATCTCGTCGGGGACTGCGACAAGGTAACGGACTCTCATGCCTACTATTCAATATCGCTCTGGAAGGTGTAATGCGACGAGCCAGCCTCAACAGCCGGGGTACGACTTTCACGAAATCTGGTCAATTTGTATGCGGACGACATGGACATTATCGCAAGAACATTTGGAACGGTGGCAAAGCTGTACACCCGCCTGAAACGCGAAGCAGCAAAGGTCGGACTGGTGGTGAATGCGTCAAAAACAAAGTACATGCTGGTAGGCGGAACCGAACACGACCGGATCTAGGAAGTAATGCCACGATGGACGGGGATACCTTCGAGGTGGTGGAGGAATTTGTCTACCTCGGATCTTCACTGACGGCTGACAACAATACGAGTCGGGAAATTCGAAGGAACATCGACAGTGGAAGTCGTGCCTACTACGGGCTCCAGAAGAAACTGCGGTCTAAAAAGATTTACCCCTGCACCAAAGGCACCATGTACAAAACGCTACTAAGACCGGTGGTCCTCTACGGACACGAGACATGGACCATGCTCGAAGAGGACCTGCAAGCTCTCGGAGTTTTCGAGCGACGCGTGCTAAGGACAATCTTCGGCGGTGTGCAGGAGAACGGTGTGTGGCGGCGAAGGATGAACCACGAGCTCGCTGCACTCTACGGCGAATCCAGCATCAAGAAGGTGGCCAAAGCCGGAAGGATACGGTGGGCAGGGCATGTTGCAAGAATGCCGGACAACAACCCTCCAAAGGTGGTGTTCGCTACTGATCCGGTGGACACAAGAAGGCGTGAAGCGCAGAGAGCATGATGGGAGAACCAGGTGGAGCGTGATCTGGCGAGCATTGGGCGTGACCGAGGTTGGAGAACGGCAGCCGCAAACCAAGTATTGTGGCGTACTGTTGTTGATTATGTCTTATCCTATATGTGATGTTGAACAAATAAATGTATGTAGGGTGGGGTTCCGCTCGAAACAGCGGACAACTCTTTCTGTCGTCGCTGTGGCCTCCGGCTTTCGATTTCCCCCCGATCCAGCTTTCCTGGCTGTAGACAAACGTTCAACGAACACTTTCAATACGTTGGTAACTGTTGATTTAGCCACATTCAACAATTTCGCCTACTTGGTGTGAGAGTATTTTGGATTTTCGCCATGCACGTCAAAATTTTGATGCGTTGCTTCTAATCGTTTGTCGACATTTTGATAACTGAAGTGTTAATCTCAAAATCAAAATAGAGGCATAATATTACACGCACACATCTTCAAAATGAGGTTCGTGCAAAATGTTTTAATGCAGGATGATAGGACATGCGTCAAGTCGACCAAATTTTGATCGAAACGCCCTTTAGATTCGATGTCACACAGAGCACAACGCGCCACTTGGCTTCAAATGGTGAGTGGACAACTTGACAGGAGGGTGTGACCGACCTCCGGTCCTCACAAGTTCCTACCTTACGCCTCCACGAGTCATATGATCACAAAAGACTGCCAGCTGAAACATGGAGACGCTGGTTGGCGCAGCCTGGGCAATGTTGTCAATCTGACAATAGCGAAGTGAGGGGGTGCGACCGGTAAATCATATCATAATTTTCTATTCTCATATCTTTCAGGTCTTCCAGGTCATCAGGTATTATAAAATAATTTAAAATTTAAAACATAGGACATTGTTTATTCATAACCATTATCAATCTTCTTTATCATCATCATTATCATTTTGATCATTACTGGTGTTTTCAGGATTTATATTTTAACATATTTTTTTTTTTATAATTTCACCTAATAGGTTATATATACTTTTAATTATTATGTCTTATATGTCCAATTATCATCATGATTTAGAAGTATCTAGTGCCTTGAATAAAAGAAGCTGCAACGGAATCTATGGTAGGCTTTTGCACTTATTACCTAATGTATTTTTCAATTCCAGTTTGCAAATAGACCTTTTCCAAATCTGTGCTGTTTGCCATTCGGATTGTGTCTGATATTACAGTTCTATTTTTTTCAGTACCGTATCATAACTCACAATACCATTATATTTTATGATAAAGTTTTATTGATATGAAGTAAGATGATTTAAAAATTGCTTTTTGTTGTTTTACGTCCATTTGTCTTTATCTCTCTGTCAATAAAATATCCTCTGTTTTCCTTACACAGGAGCAATAATTATTATTAAGTAATAGAAATCAACACCAAGCAGCAAATAGTGACCATGGCAACAGTAGATTAAAATGTATAAATGTAATTTTTGTAAAATTTAACAAACTTTTTTAGGACACCTCAAATCAAGATTTTGGAAAATTGCTGCTATCGCTGAAAACGAACAAAAACATTCTTAAGCGCGAAAACACAGAACTCTCCACATTAACACTTTACAACATTTCTTATATTTCAGGATCCACCGAAAGAGATCATAAATAATAGATACCGAATGATTGCAGTATTTTTCATTTTCATAAATATATACACTATTATATAAATATTTCATGGGAATGGGAGGAACCATCAGGGCACCCGATTGAACAACTCTGGATGGGGAGAGTGGAAATGCCAACTCCCCATTGCTAACAGTTTGTGAATAGAGGGCGGGCTCTTCTCCCCGCCCATTGAGGCATCCTCATGTTAGATGGCTTGCTCTTTTGACCAATTGTTCAATCTTGTTGTTGGAAGTAGATTCTTTATATCCCTGTGGACAAGGTTGCGGCTTATCATTTTTGACTTATCCATATTCATTTGCCGATAGCTCTTCTCAGAAGCTCAATTTCAAAATATAATGTATGATGAACTTATGGTGCTTGAGTAGACCTACAACTTGGTTTAACAATACATAGCTCTATCTCTTATATCTGAGGAATAAGAGCGTATATTCGCAGTGATCTTCGCGATTAAATTCGCGGTGAAGATCACGCGATTATCATCGTGAAGATCACTGTGAATATACGCTCTCATGTCGAAGATATAGGAGTTAGAGCAATGTACTGTTAAACAAAGTTGTAGGTCTACTCATGCACTACAAGTTCATCATATTATCAAATCGACCCTCTGAAAGGAGATATTGGCAAATGAATATGCCTGAGTCAAAAATGATAAGCCGCAACCCTGCCTGTGGATACGTATAGGTGATGTTGCCTATCGATCCACCCAACCCCTTTTTGGCCCTTCATACAATAGCATGATTAGGATAATCAGTGGTTATTAAAGCTTGATCAAGTCTAACAGCGAGGAGAACTCACTGCTGTCGAACTTAGTTTCCGTGCTACAATGGGTGGTAGTACATATCATACATCATACATCATACACACAGAACACAACGCGCCACTCTCCTTCTAATTCGTTGAATATTATGACACATCCGCAATATGTGTTGAGACTGTTTGAGACCGCGCCAGGATCTGCCCCGCTTTCTTTCAGTTTGTTGAGAATAACGTCACATACTATTACTATTTCATAGTAATAGTATGTTACGTATTGCTCACATAATTTCATGAAAATTCCAGGATTACTAGTTCACAAGATACTCTTCCAAATTAATTTGAGACCCCACTAGGACCCGCATATATTTCTTTAGTTTGTTGAACATTCAGTCACATGCGAAATATAAATTGGCTTATAACCTGTATGTTTTACACTCAGGTTTCACTAGATACCCTTCAGTACTGAACGCTGAATGTTTCAGGAATACTAGTTCATAAGATAATCTTTCGAATACAATCTGTTTTAGACCTAGAGACAAACAAGCCACCGGCTGAAAGTCTCTTAAATAAAGACATCTAATCTAATCTATTTTAGATCCAACCAGGACCCGCGCACCTTTTTTGATGAGGTTGATTTCAACGTCACACAGAGACTTGAATTACCATATATCAAAATGTGGTCACCAGAGAGCATAGGTGTGTTCAACAAAAACGTGTATTTTAATAATTCGTTCTATTTTTTAGAATATATTGAAATCGTCAAATTTGAACAGAGTACTAATTATCTCATAAAACCGGTTTTAAGGTAGTGCTGAAAAAAAACCAAATATATTTCTTTAAACATAGTGTCTTCAGCAGTTTTTCTTAAAATTACCTGTTCTACAGCTACGCTACGCTATTTCGTAGCTGGAAAAAGTTAAAATTGGAAAGTGTAGCTTTTTGTTGTTGTTAGCGAATTTAAATCCTACTGCATCCAATGATACGAACTTTTGTAGTAAAAATGTAGTTTATCACTCATGATAGGTTAGGTATGGTTTTTGTTCAAAAGATGTGGAATATCATTTTGAGCAACTCTTCTCAAGACACCTTGTCGATAAAATGATGACAGAGGGTGAAAATGTTTTTAACCGTCTTCTTTCAAAATTGTGTCAATGTGCGCCGTTGGGACTTTCGGTGACAAAAAACTTCTGATCACGCTTTCCATGGGAAGGGATATAAATCCGTAGGTCCCGGAACAGGTGTTGATGGGTTCGATATGTATAGTCAGGTCATCTATCTATCGTGATGAACCAGAAAATTGCGAAACAACAGATGAACTACGCTACTATGATGTCAAAAAATTGTCCTGGAACTAATCCAACACTCATTAAATAAAGGGTTTCCACGATGAAATTGCCACACTATGAAATTGCTCTAACTTTGTAACCGTTGGGTAGAATTTAATGAAAATTTGAGTGGATTTAGTTTATAGTGCATTATTTACATCCTGCAAGTTTTAAAGTCCTGTGATCAAAATCGCGGAAATGGAGTCGATAGAACAGCTCGTGCGTGATATAATCTTGCGCATTCATCACGAGAACAAGGATCTCTCGCATCGTTCCATCGCTAAAACGTTGGGAATCGCGAATTCCACGATGTCGCGAGTGATTAAGCGGTTCGAGGAACGGTTGACCACCGATCAGGAAGCCCAAGTGAAGGAAAAAGTATTCAGTGCAACACCAAAAATCACAACCGCGTAGTTGGGGCCTTCAACCGCAATCCGAACGCCTCCGTTCGGGATGTGGCTAAGAAGCTGCACCTGAGCCGAAGTTTTGTCCAGAAGGCCAAAACTAAGGCTGGGCTTCGAACGTTCAAGGTACAAAGGCCCCTAATCGCGACGAGAAGCAGAACAAGTCCGCCAAAACCCGTGCCAGGAAGTTGTACCTCAACATGCTGACGAAAGTTGAATGCTGCATCATGGACGACGAAACATATGTGAAGGCTGACTTCAAACAGATCCCCGGCAACCTGTTTTTCACGGCCAAGGATAAGTTCCAGCGTTCCGGAGCATGTCCGCACTCAGAAGATGTCCAAATTTCCGAAGAAATTCCTGGTTTGGTAAGCCATCTGCACGTGCGGGAAGCGGAGTGCACCTTTTGTGACCCAGGACACGATGAACGGACAGGTGTACAGAAAAGAGTGCCTCCAGAAGTGGCTGCTTCCTCTCCTGAAGGCCCACAACGTCCCAACAATCTTCTGGCCGGATTTGGCCTCATGCCACTACTCCAAGGACGTGCTGAAGTGGTATGCGGACAATAAGGTCAATTTCGTGCCGAAAATGTTCAACGCTCCCAACACTCCGGAGCTCCGCTCCATCGAGAAGTACTGGGCGATTATGAAGCAGCACCTTCTTAAATGACCTAAGGTAGTGAAGACAGTCGAGGAACTGAAGAAAATATGGGTTTACATGCAAAAAACGGTTGATTCACAGGTTGTGCAGAATCTTATGGCCGGGGTTAAGGCCAAGGTGCGGGCATTTGCGTATGGATTGTAAATAAAATACGAGTAAAATGGTAAAATGAAGTTTAATAGTTATTTCTCAATCCCTGAAAATTTGATGGCAATCGGATGAAAACTCGAATTTTGCGAATCAATTTTGTGTGTGGCAATTTCATCGTGGACACCCTTTAAACATCGCTCAGGCCAGCTCTATAACAGGATCCACAAAAATCATCGAAAGACTCGATCCACCAACTTAAACTGGAAACGTTCGCTTTTCGAAATATGCTCAAGATACTCGTGAGACAAAAGTATTGCCACAATAAGCTCGTACATTGCTCCCAAAAAAGATATTTTAAACATAAAGTTTATTAACGAAACCAATTTTTAGTAATTTGCTTAGGCTATCGTTGGGAATAGAGATAACTGCATCCACACATATTCTATTTAAGATTTCCTTTTGAAGAAACAGTGCCGAATGGATGACTGAGCCAGTTCCCTCTCAACCTTCGGTTCGTATGTAAAACGAGCCCATGCAGTCCTGTGATGTTCCTGATTGTATAGAGCTTTCTCTCAACACCATCCGGTGGAATGTTTATAAACTCCGTTAATGTCGTTTCTTATGTGAGTTGGTCTCATGGCTGCACACGTCGTCAGCATAAAGTGTAAATTGACAGTATTTTTCTCACCGCTTTTTTTGCCCTCTCATGCATGGTTCTGTTTTTTCCAGTTCCGTCTTACTGATGGGTGTTTATTTTCCCCCACTAGCTTGGTTGCACAAAATTGCGTTCAACAGCTGCCACAGTTTATCCCGGTTGAGAAAAAAAAGCACCAAGCATGTATCGAATACCGAAGCCCGAGCGGGAGGAAAAAAGGATCCATCAGAAAACGAAACTTTCCTTCTGATGAATTCTTCTGTTGCAGGCAGCGAAACCGCAAAGTGCTCTGGTTCGACCATCATGATGTGAACGATCTTCTGAAATGGGGGTGTTAATACGAGACTTGTATCGTCGTTTGGCTGATGGCGAATTGCTGCGCGTGGTATTCATGGCGATAAAAACACTGTTGTACGCCTTCATTGAGAACTTTGATGACGGCTTGGCGAAGAAACTCTATCGTCAGGCACGTTGGTTGATAGATTCTCGTCGACAAGAGAAGTGGTGGAACTGCAAAGTGATAGATTGAAGCCGTTTTATATTCGTTTCAATCAACGCATACATAATAATAACAGTAGTCGTCATAATCACGATGACAGCAAACCATAGAAAATTAAACTATCTTGGGTAACTTTTATAGCAACTTCGCACAATAACTTGATAACTGGCTTTGATATTAAGGAGGTCATATTAAGAGGTAAATTACCTGAGTATAGTAACATAAAATTGTTTCCACAATGTTATGCGAATATCAAA